>CAJNDS010002799.1:0-274293 GCA_905221605.1 Symbiodinium natans | reverse complement strand
TACGTCCATGGGAAGATATCATTTAATATAAATTTTCATAATAGATGCTTAATCCATATATCCAAGATGATATAGTTTTTACTAATAATTTCGTATATCTTCAAGAAGCAAGCATATCTAAACCAAGATAGAAATAATCAAATTAATTCAGTGGATGAGGAGAAGAATGGAATTTAAAATCTAACCCCACACCAAGGAAGGGGAATAAAATCATATTCATTATTTTGAAGAAATCAGCTCGCAAATTATCCAACCTCGCCTCTTGTAACAGCATAGTAGTGGTCGCTCGTTTATGGCTGACAGAACTGCTTCAGACACGCCTTTTGCGCCAGCCGCTGCAGCACTACAAGACATGCCGCTTTTCTCACGATCACAACGCCGTTTCCGCCTCTGGAACGGGCTACATCTTGGATAGAGTTTGGAAGGAGAGAGCGAAGGTGATCACAAGAAGAAGAGGGTTCTCTGTAGGCGCGGTTTCGGCGGCTTCTTGGTCACAGTGCCACAAAAGAACGCGATCTTCGTGGCATACAGGACCGGCGCAGGAACTCGGACGGCATTTGGGACATTATAGTACATCAGGCACAGGCGGTTTGTTAAGTTCTCAATCAGTTCCAGAGGCAGCCTTGCCGAGTTGATCAGGACGGAGAAGTGTGCTGGGACTGCACTGCCCTTGGTAATCGCCTGGCTGACCAAATAGAAATTAGGTACTGGGCCAGGACATATTGCCGGATCGTCCACAACAGTTCCTGGCTCAGGATTCTTGACATTCTCCTTATCCGGCTGCGAGTAGAAGATCCGCATGTTCGACTTCCTGGAAATGGCGATGAAGGTGATCGCTGGCGAGTAGCCCTCGCAGTGATTTGCAGCCAGGCCCAAGATGCGCTGCAAAGCTTTCACCTCACTTGCCTCCACCCATGGCCAGTCCTCTTCGTTCACCAAAGCACGGTACACGATGATAGTCTCAGGCAGGACACCTTCATTGCAGTCAGCGAAGCAAAGGAGAGCATCGCGGAAGAGACGCTGCAGCTCCACTGACAAGCTGGTCCGCCAGTCCTCCCCTTGTCCTGTCTTCATCTCGGCAGCCATGGAATAGTACTGAGAAAAGACCTTGTCCAAAGTTGCAGAGATTCCCAGCCAGCGTTCGCCCTCGGTGGTGAGGTACACGTCAATGCCGACGACCATGTAAGAGCCCCTGGACTTTAAGTCCAAGAGCAGTGCGTCTTCCGGTTCCTTGGGAATGATGTGCCAAAGCGGCCCGCAGAACTTCGCGTTGATTTGCTGAGCCACCTTGTGGAGGATCGAACCCACGGACTGGCGCTTCCGGATCGTCTCGCTACGCACCACCTACAGTGTCTACAGGGCTCTTGCAAAAAAAACTACAAAGCTTCTCTTAAAAATCTTCCTCACAAAGAAATGGACGGATTGGGTATCGAAGGGGAGGGACCTGCATGGAGCTTTACTAGTTATTCAGATTCTGTTTCAGGTCTCTAGCACAAGGCGAGACGATTTTCAGCTTGCCCGCCTGTGAAATGCAGCTGTACGTGTCAGTAGTCAGCTGCTTGAAGAGGGTGTACACCTTCCGAACATCCGTGTTGGGGATGAGCAGCAGCACCAACCTGTCCGGGCTTGTGCTTGGAAGAGGGCAGTGCTGCGGGATGGCATCCTTTTCAAGACGGCCCTGAACACTCTATCTCCAATACTCCCCAGTAGTCAAGTATAGCTCTGTAGCTTCCAAAGCGAGCTTGCTTACTGCATCTTCCTACGGCAATGTCTGACGGTGGTTGAACAGTGCAAGGGTTCCTGTGCTCCGCCATGCTCGCCGAGGTTCACTCGGACAAAGGTTGAGAAATGTTGAATCGTTTATACCCCTCCTCGAACTCAGCCTTTGCATACTTTACCAAGCAGCTGGGTGTCCGCTCTCATGTGCTTCTCCATGGTGTCTGACAGGTCCAAATGCTGCTCGTTGCAGCAGACCTCGACATGAGGCAGCGGCATGAAATGAAGTCGACTCCGCGAAATGGGGTTTGGAGTGGCTACATAGTGCTGTGTAGGTACTAGAAGCCCACTAGGATTTGCAGATGGGCAGCCTTCTGTGGATCTGCCAGACGAATCCCGAAGGCAACCTCATCCGGCATGAGAGATCAATGCAACAGAAACTTCTGCCTGCCCAAGAAGGTATCTTAATAGGTCTTGTTATAGTATGTTATATCTTGTGCAGCCTGCCAGACAAGCGCGTCAACCAAAAACAATTGGCGAGCGTCCTTCGAGGCATCTTGCAGCGAACGCAGCCAAACATCCAAGACAGGCTCATCCGTTTGAGGATAAAGCAGCAGCCAATCGTTGATTTCCGCAGCACACTGCAATCCATTCCGCAGCGACCGAGCGAAGCTGCCCTCCTCGATGCTGTAAATCTTCTTGTCTGAAAAAGCAACCTGCAGAGTTTCCAGCTGGCGAGCTGTCACCTCTCTTGGCGAGCCTAGTTCACAGCCCCAAGCCTTCAGCGTATCCTGAGCTGCCTTCTGGTTCCGCATTTTTTTTGCTTGGTTCACTATAGCGTTGTGCCTCTCCTGTGGGGACACCTTGATCTGCTTAAGGACCTCCGTGATTGTGCTCTTCTCCTTTCGCATCTCGGCGGTCACACCTGTGGGGCAGCAAAACTCTGGCAGCAGATAGACCTTCTCGTCGGACTTCTCCGGGTGAGCTTCCAAGAGCGGCTGGTTCTTGAAGGTCACGGATTTTCCGTAGAAGGTCTCCAAATACTGTGCGAAGGTGGTCTCAACCTTCTCCGTGTTGCCCTTCTCGCGCATTTTCAGAATGCTCGAGGGCCTCATGTCAAAGTGCACTTTTTTGATGCGATAGACACGAAAGTTGTATGATGTGACGACCGTTGAGGACACGCAGAGGCGCAGCCACTCGGCCTTTATTTGCGGCACTTGCTGGAAGATGTCTGTACCTTCCAGGTTGGATTTCAGAACCTCCACGATGCTCTTGGAGCTGGCCGGCCTGTACATGACATCCACCTGCAAAAGAGGTTCTGCGACACCAAGCCAGGGCAAAAATCTGCTTGCCCAGTTTATACAAAAGCCGCTGATGACCTGATGTCCCATTACATGCGGGCAGTAGTCCTCGTAGAAGCGCTTGCCAACTCGCTGGCTCCGCAGTGGAGAAGCTAGTTGGCTTGCAATGTACTGCCCAACCACGGAGGCTGAACCCATGCTGCCAGAGTTTATCTCCGCTGCCGTGATCTCACGCACGTGGCTAACCTTTATTTCCACGCTCCCCTGGCCATCCTCGACCACAATCTTGAAATCCTTTACGGAAGTGGGAGAAAACACCCGACCGGGCCACAAAATCACAAATGTGCCCAGTTCCCGCTTGAAGAGAGCCCATCCCTTCTCAAGCAGCTTTCGCTCGCGCTCTAGCGTAGTGTTCGTATCGGGAAGGTCATAGTGGTACTGATGGATGCTTGCCTTCCAATTTATCCGAAACAGGTTGACCGTCACTTTGAAGGTATTCTCAGTCTTCTCTTTGTCCACGGGGTCTCTCGGCACCTTTTCTGCAGTCTTGATGCCATCACACTCCAGTTTCAGCCATCGGTCTCGGTACATGGACCCTCCGAAGCCGCAGAGAATGGTCTGCTGGCTGGCTCCGCATGGGGTTTGCAAGGCTGCTGACTACGAGTCTGAGCCCCTCCCACTGTCACCACCACACAACTCTACTCACGTCAGTGCACCAGAAGGCATGATGGGCATATCCCCTCTTGGCACCCTAACCCGGGTCAAATGCCCTACAGCGTTCGGCGAAGAAACGAGCTCATTTTGCCACGTGCCGTCACTAAATCCGTTTTTGGCATGGCTGCTCAAAGTACAATGACGAGACTTTGGTGATCCCGGTCCTGTCCCCTGTTGCGTTGCTTTCGCTGATCCTGACCCCGGTTGCCTTACGCTGCACGCCTATTAGCCCACATCTCATTGCACTCAGCACCAAGCGCGCCAAAATCTTTGAAGCAAGTGAATTGAACTACAGCACCGGATCGCGCAGGACACGACGCAACCGGAACCCTTTACACTGAATGTGTCAGATCCCCATACTGACCCCATCATGCACGGACTATGTGAGGAATGGTTGCTTTCTTGGGCACAAATTGACTTTGCATGCTTTTGCCAACCTTTGCACAGACTTTATGGCAGTCCAACACGCAGTGATGGCAACATTGAAGGAAATCTCATCAATCGGATCCCCCCGACGCAACACGTTGCTCAGCAAGGCCATGGAATGCTCCCACCGGGCAGCTCTTTCGCAGGCACTGGCTGTTGAATTATAGGTAATAACATCCTTCTCAACATGGAGCCATTCAAGCCCCTCCAGCAGCCACAAGGCTTGTTGCCACTTCCCAGCTTTCTGACATGCGCTAATGGTCGAGTTGTAGGTAATGATGTCGCCTTGCATGAACCTCATGTTCATTTCGAAAAGAAGCAGCAAAGCAAGCTGCCATTGCTCGCCCTTCTCACATGCACTGATGCAGGAGTTGTAGGTGACGAGAGATGCCTCGAGACGCGAGATGCCAAGCTCTCGCAATATGGACAGTGCGTGTTCCCACTCCGCTCTCTTTTCGCAAGCCGAGAGAACGGCGTTCGACGTAACGACGTCCTGTCGGAACTCATTCTGCTTCATTTCTTTCAAAAGCCAGACGGCCACCTGCCACTCACTTGATTTCTCACACGCCGAGAGAACTGCATTGTGCGTGACGGTGTTTGGCAAGAGACTCGCCCGCCCATACAAATTGCACATCAGGTGGAGGGCCGTTTGCCATTTCCCAGCCTTCTCACATGCACTGACTGTTGAATTATACGTAATAACGTCTGGTACAACTTGCATCTGATCCATCTCCTCGAGCAGTAGCAGAGCACATCGCCATTGAGCAGCTCTTTCGCAAGCCGTAATGGCCGAGCTGTATGTTATCGTGTTTGGCTCCACATTTAACACTCCCATCTCCCTCAGAAGCTGCAAAGCTCGCAGCCACATGGCGCACTTTCCACATGCACTGATGGTGACACTGCACGTGGTGACATTCGTTTGAATCTGCTCACATCGAACTGCGTTGAGCATCTCGAGGCCAGCCTCCCAGTCTGATGCACTTTCACAGGCACTTATTGCAGCGCTATACGTGACAATGGTGGGCTGCAAGTGAAGCTCGCTTATGCTCCGTGCCAGTAGCAGGGCTCTCGACGTTTCTGCACCCCGTCCGCAAGAGCTTATGAACGAGTTGAATGTCAGAATGGTGGCCTGTGTCGATGCATTTTGCATTGTATGCAATAGGCCGCAAGCCTGTGACCACTGAGCTGCCCTCTCTAACCCAGCGAGAACTGCATTGCACGTCAACGTGTTCACCTGCAGTTTACGGTTCCCACTCTCCCTCAGGAGCGCCAAAGCCTCTCGCCAAGATCCACTCGCACGGTAAGAGCTGGCTATGGTCGAAACAGTGATTACGTCACCTTCCATGTGGCGCTTTTTTATGTCACATGCAGCATGTACAGCATGCTTCCACCGGCCAGCTTTCTCCAGCGCACCCAGTGCGGAGTTGCACGTGACCAAGTCGCGCTGGAAGCATCTGATTTCGGTTTCCTGGAGAAGCTGGAGAGCATCTGCCCACTGTTCTCTGCATCTATGGATTGCTTTGTTGTGTTCAATAACATTTGGGCTCGGCCAGGCAGAAGAGCAAAAACCCATGGATCAGTCTGGCTCACTGACTGGTGGATCAGAAAGCTCGAACCTATCTAGTCATTGATCTGGGCACTTGAGCAAAGTCCATTTTCTGGTTTGTTGTTTGTAGAAACGCCATCTTCTCCAAATTTGAGGGAATGTCGAGTCTGGGTCGAGGGTCGCGGGAGTTTATTGTAGGCTTGAGATAGGACTGAGATTAGGCTTGAGGGTTCAGCCATCCAACACAGCCTTGGCCAGCGGCGAAGTGGTTCCTTGGGGCTTACTGAGGGTATTAACACCCATCAGACCATTTAAATGCACATCACCCCAATCTGGTCACTCAATCAATCTCATTCAGACGGTTACAATGTTCACACATCAGCCGAAAGTCTCAAACGTCATTGTGATCTAGATCCAATGCGAGGTGCAAAGATGTTTGACGCACGCAACACTCTTCAATTTCACTCCTAAATGCAAAGCCCCCGAGCGGCAGCGGATGGGCTGAGGCCCTGTGGGCGGACGCCTGACTTTCACAAGGGGCTTGGCAAAACTTTTCGCTAATCTTTTTTGGCTGAACGACGGGTCTGGCTCAGATCCATTGTTGAGTGAGAGCCGATGTGCTCCAGCTCAATGCTGCCGGTGCATATGGTTCTACGTAAATCTGGTAACCACACATCAGCCGCGACATATGGCCAAAGCAAACTGATCGGCCACCCACTGCAGCTCACTAGCTGACCTACAGGTCACATGCCACGAAAGGTACCCGTGAAAGGCTCGTTTTTTCGCGCGCATCTTAACTCCAAACAAGCCAGAGATGGCAATTTGCGAAGCGGTCAAAGCCAAACACTTTGTAGCTCCGAATCTGTGCTGAAACAAGCACGGTACTGCTTACAGAAACTGCCGGCTTCCCGTGTTGGCTGCAAAGCTGCAAAGATCAGGCCTGTGGATCAATAGCCCGAGGCGACAGGCCCTCTGTCATGGCCAGGTTGACGAGCTTGCGGCGCAGCTTGAGGGTCGAGTTAAGCAGGCAGGCCAGAAGTATAACCAGGATGAGGGAGAGCGCCGCGAAAAGCTTTGCTGTGAGTGTCCATTCTGGCCTTGGGCTTGGCAACTCCGTCATTTCTTTTGCCCGGTGTAAGTATTAAGTCGCTTAGTTCTTAAGGCTGTAATGAGAGTCAAGCTGCGGCGGCTTTTTGTTCTTCTCTCCTGGACTGGGTAGCACCACGCGTGATGCAACCAGCCGAAGGAGGCCTGCAGCTTCAGATGCTGAGATATGCTGCGAGATGGCTGGGCTCTGGACATGCTGGCCTCCAAGACGATATCCTCCAAGAACGATCTGCTGCTCGGAAAACTCCTGCTAGGACACATGGCCCCTCTGCGGTGCAACATCAGGCATGTCAAATTCGCTGAGCAGTCAAGGTCTTCGTTTCATCCGCTATGCAGATGCGGCAGATGCGCCTTTGCCCAAGCTGCATAGTCGGCCGGCACTGACGAGTTGGACGTGATGCCAGTGTAGGCTTTCGCAACCCCAGAATCGTATGTGTCGTCGGTCCACGAGAGGAATACCTCCTGGCAAACGTCAAAAGGCTTGGCCGCCCTTCCTGCCAGCCTTGGAGAAGCCAAGGTGCCATACATGACACACCCTACACGCCTGTAAGAAGCCACGTTAGGCCGGCATCCTACAGTGCAAATCCTTGCCAAGCGGCACAGCTGTCCAACAGTCCTGTAGGTCATCCTCAATGTAGCGGCCAGCGAAAACCGATGACGTTTTCGGATACTTCGACGTCAACGCAGTTGCGTTAGCTGAGAGCTCTCTGCGGTCCTCAACAAAAACTGATATGCTTCGATGGAAGGAATACAATTGACCTGGCACCTTTTGCATGCAGTATGTCTCTGAGCGTTCACATGGCGGGCTTGGATATGTTTTGAGCCAATTCCCTTGTTGGCATGATCTCCTCGAAAAAACCTCAAGACTTCAAACTGCAGGGGGATTGGGGGGGTTGCAAACACACTGCCTGCATGACAGGCTTGGAAAGGTTTCGTGTTTCTTGCAGCAACTCATATCAACTCATCTTGATGGCGAGATGTCCCGTAAAGAAAGCTCGCGCGACTTATAGCAGGGGGTGAAGCAGCCCTCCGACCCACATGTAAACGCAACCAATGCTCGTTTATCTCTCGTTCTGTCCTGTATGTATTACTTGCTTTCTTTCTTCGTTTCTTTTGTTCAGTCCTTCTCTATCTAACTATTTCATTGTCTTGCTCCGTCTGTCCTCGTTCATGTCCTGATTTATTGATCTCACTTCTTTTTGTTCGTTCTTTCTTTCCAGCTTTTACCTAGATAAATCACCCCTGGCCCCCAGGATATTCCAGGGAGTTTTCAGCAGGACATGATTCTTACGGGTTGGGCGCCTCAGACGGGCAAGGCACAAAAAACGAAAAGCAACAACAAGGAAAGGACATGAAAAGCAATAGGAGACGCTCTCAAGAAAGAGGGAATAAGCATGAGAACCGCGAGACAAGATGGAGCAGGAACCCAGCAAACAATACACACATACACAAAAGACTAAAACACACTAGAACAAATGGTATTGTTACAGTGTAATACAGCAATATGACACAGCATCATACAGTATGATACCGTATGAGACAGTGCAATACCGCATAAAACAGTATAAGACAGTACCATGCAACAGCACGGGAATACAGTAACAACATGTAACGGAGTAATAAAGTCATGGAGTAGCTAGGTATATAACGTAGTATCATGGTAACAAGGCAGCATAGTAAGAAAGTAAACAAGGAACATGCTAATATAGCAATATTGTGATATAAGAATGTAGTACGACGGCAACATAGCTGTCATCTAGTGATATCGCAGTGATGTAGCAATAATATAGTAATGATGCCTTCTAAATGTAGTAACAATACAGTAAATAACAGAGTAATCATGTCGCTATTGTATAGTATCACACTCATGATACTACTACAGTAGCGTAGCAGTATACCACAACGAAACCATGTGTTGCCCCAGTATGACCACAGTTGCAGCAGTCCAGATCCGGCGACCAATTGATCAAGTAGGTACAGGCTGCAGAGTCCCAGTAGGCGTGCAGGTTGGAGGTCCCGCATGGGCTCTGCACCGGGATCCTGAGGGGAAGCATCCCTCAGGCGATACTATGCATTCCTGCATTCCCACATTCCCAGATTCGGAGATCTTTATGTCTCAGGGCACGTCCCTCCTGTTGCCACCGAGGTCACCATAGGTCAATTTGCCGAGCTGAGGGTTGTCAAAGAAACCGGAGACCGTGTGCAGCGGCTGATGGATGTCGCCCACAACGTGAAGCATCCATCGCAGGAAAAAGTTATGTGTGAAGCGGGAATTGCTGCCTGAAGCTTGTCAACAAATCACCCGCAAGATCCGACAGCTCTTCAGCACAAGCAACTCAAGACAATTACATAGAAGGCAAGGCAAGCACATACCTAACCCAAGAAGGCAAAACTTTCAATATCGTTAAGCCAAGATCAGAGAATGATCTCAGTAGTTAAAAAATTTCCAGTTACCCATATTGGCAGGCAGCCAAGAGAGAGCATCGCGGACGTCATAGTGTACAGAGCAGATGGGTTGTTCTGCCACTTGTCGCTGCAAATTGGAAGCTTCACACCATCGGGGTTGTACGGCTTCTCCTTACAGGTCTACTCATATCTGGGCACCGACCTCTAGCTGAACGCAGAATTAGAACTGGTTCATGGTGCTTGTTGTATAGAAGCTCTTCTACAAAAACTCTGATGCCGACCAAACTATGGTTAACAACAAGTGTGAGTACCGACATACTGTACATGATTGTCAAGACATGCGAAGCCTACCCTTCGAGCGTCGTTGTAGTGCCACGAGTCGAAGATGTGGATGTTGTCCAGCACCTCCTGCAACATTTACAGCATTCCCTACACAACAATGCCCAGCATGTTACAGAGCACTATTACACGCAGTTTTTGCTCTTCAACAGCCCACCCTGGGGCAGATTGTGCTCTGGCTAGAGCACTTGAGCATATCGGGCCAAACCGCAGCGGTGACCAGATCAGACGTGCCAGGATAGTCATCCGCAAAGTCCTGGTAGAGTTCCCAGGCAGTCTCCACCAACATGATACTTTCCCCTCAAATTTCTCGGCATGCTTGCTCTTCGGACCGATACTTTCGATGCTTACTGAGGATGGCAATGCTGTACTACCCTGCCTTCAAAATATCGTTGATGTGGGCCACCTGCTGCGGCGTCAGCTGCTGTCTGGCAACTTCAGCCTGGAAAGGGAAGGGCATAGCATTGATGTTGGCTAAGCAAGGTGGTAACCAGCAGTAAGCCAGTGTCTAAGCGTCCGAGGACTGGCCGGTCTGGACATTTTGTACCGAGGCACAACTAGCAAGTGCCCATTATCCCACCATGCATTCGCAACAGCCGGCAGGAGGAAAATAAGCAACATGGCGTCAATGCGAAGGGCGGGTAAGGTATCTGCTCAGGATCTGGGGATCAAGGTCGAGAAAACTGCTGGGATCCAAGGCTTCTTCTAGTTTAGACTATTCACCACGCTGCTAGCAAAAGCATGGCACAGCAATGCTTGAGTTGGCTGTCATGATCATCAGGTCTGAACCGTAACAACCCAGTTGTTCGGCAACTCTTTGCCATCAACGTGCATTGGCAGTTCCACGAATAGCTCGCCACAGGGCTCGTCCCTTCTGGTGTCACAATGATAACACAGCACATGTGGTTAGAAGTACAGTGATGAGTACAGTTATATGTCATTGGTTAGTAAGTACCATGAACCTCCAAGTAGTTGATGCTATGTATCTACAACAGCTTGCACTCCAAGCACCGCGCACATCCTTTCGCACCCGAAAGCACGGTGTCGCTGTCTGGAGACGAGTCTGGGTTCCCAAGCAAACGACAAGTCCCACCTCATTTGGGGGTTTCCGAAAATAGGGGACCCCTAACATATCCCAAAATAATAGGATCATAGGATCCCCTTACAATAAGAACCCCAAAAAGAGGTACCCCTAATTTCGGAAACCACCGTTTACCTACCCTACCAGTCGCCGCAGGTTTGCATGAGGCCTATCATCAAGAATTCCGGCATTGGAAACACAAATCAGTGCAAAATTGTTGGGTTTACAATATCATACCTCGCCAAGCTGGCCATGCAACCGCGCGCATGAAAACTTAGTTGGAAAATTCCCATACTGCAACCTCTGCGTCGTCGCCAGCCTGAAAGGAGCATGAGATGCCTATCGCAACTCCGCACGACACTTTCAATCCGCAACCACGAACAACAGTCTTGCACAATTGAGAAGAACAGTACTGTAATAAGCGCCATACAGTTGCGAGGAAGGTCCGGCCAGCAGACCTGACAGTTCGGCTTGCACTTGCTTGCTGGTCAGTCGTGCGCACGTACGTGATCAAATGCACGCGTGGGATGCATGCGGTCTTGCGGGCATGTCAGTCACGTAAAGCAGGGGCGAGGGGGCGCGCGGGTGTGTGGGCGCGAGTGTGCCGGGGGGGGGGGGGGGGGGGGGGGGGGGGGAGGGTATGTGTGTGGTGCAACCCTGTATCGAAGGGCAGTATCCAAATTTTGACTGCAATGGTGAGAGCACGCATGTGGAAAAACGAATCTGGAGTCATGCCAGCCCGGAGTGTTCGTGTCAAGGTTTGAGAGCTGGCATCTGAAGAGTATGACTTTTAAACAACCTGGCAGTGAACCTCCGACGAAACTCCAATAACAGTTTTGAAGCGCGGACCTTAGACCATGTGCGAACTGTATGCAAGTGCGATTGCGGCGTTCGATGGGGTGAGTTTGTTTATGTTTCGTTGGCGGCCGTTCCGCTGCTACTATCCGAGTCTGTTCCGCTCCGGCTTGGCGTTTGAGTCCGCTGTTAGACCAGAAACTCACCAATGATTAACCCTCGTGGTTTCAACAAGTGTGTAAGTGTGTGTGTGTGTGTGTGCGCCAGCACTCGTTTGAGGTTTCTGGATCCGATACCGTTTTCTCATTTTTCTTCTTTTCTGCTCTGGTGATTGCCATCTGGGTTTTATGATTCCCGTCATAACCATGACGACAGCCGAAATATCAAGAACAAGAGGAGGAAGCATAGATCAAGAAGAAACGCACGCCCTCCTGCACCCTCGCGCCACAGGGCCAGACCTCTAGTTCAGGAAAGCCTACAACCCACCCTGACCTCTCCAGTTCAGGGCAGCTTGCAACCCACCCGAATCTTGTCATCCTGTCATGTCCTTTGTAAGCGCTGCGTCGCGAGCGAGCATTCGCCAACACTTAGTAGCTCACATGCCAGAGTCGTGGATTCAAGACAGCTCAGAAAGTTGAGCTGTGCAGGTCAGAGCTTTTCTGAGATGATCGTTGTCACTTGAAGCATCCAAGATCTTGGAAAGCATCACATTACAACCCTGATGCTTCGATATACGCCAATACATTCCAGGATGGATGCGGTTTTTCCGAACAAGCAAATCCTTCGTGCGGGTGTGGATGTGTGTGCTTGTGTGTGTACGCGCATGCGGGTGTGGATGCGCGCGCGTGCGTTTGCGTCGTGTGCGTGTGTGTCCGTGTGTGGTCCGTGTCTGTCTGTGCGTCCGAGCGGGAGCAAGAGCGAGAACGAGAGAGAGAGAGAGAGAGAGAGAGAGAGAGAGCGAAAGAGATAGAGATTGAGAGAGGGGGCGAGACACAGAGAGTGATAGAGGGGGCCATGGAGCAACCATGTCGTCAGAGTGATCAGTGATTCGTTCCCCAAGCGGAAAGATATCATCGTGCCAAGTATGTGGTGAATGGTGCCCGACCGAGGATGAAGCTGGGATGCCGCAGGGCACCAAGCTACGCAATTGACGTCTCCGTCGTGTGCCACTTCCTGGATCAAAAGGGAGTCACAACTCAGTAGTAGTCAGTACCAAGAGGCTCTGAGACCAAGGGCAAAAAAAAAACAGCTGCTCAAGGCATGCCAGGACCGCATTTGATATACAGGTCCATTCCAGCAGGGTTGATGCATCCTGCAAGGTTGCACTGGTCATGATCCGTTAGCATTCGCTAGCTAGTCGACGTCAGGAATCTTTCTTTCATTGCCACGAGGCGTTTTGACGTCGAGGTCTCCCGGATACGGCAGTAGACAAAAAAAAATATATATATATATTATATATATAACATATATATGTATATATATATAGACGTGCCAGACACCTCGCTTTGGCTACCCCACTGGCCCGCCACGAGCTCATGTGGCGGAATATCAAGTAATGTGATCGCAAAGCCCGCAGCCGAACCAGTCAGTGACAGGGCCTGCTGCCATTCCGCTTCAACTGAAATCACCGAATCCGCCGAGGCCTCGGGCCGAAGGTGTACAGGTTGTGAGAACAGGCACCCCCCTCCTAATCCTCCCCCAAGCCCAGCCACACGTCAATCCCCTTTTGTTTTTGTTGCCTGGAATGGTACCCCCCCGTAGGCGAGAAAGCGGACGGTTCGCCAGTACCAGGGCAGTCGAAGCCCCGCCCAGCAACCCCCCCCCGCCCCGTGCCCCCCCCCCCCCGTCTGCGGAATCACCATGCTCACGCTGCGCTGGGCCGGGCCAAGGCGGGCCGCGTCGCGTTAAAATCAAAGGTGATCGGAGTCCCTGCAGGCCAATTAACGAATTCAAGCTGGTCCAAAAAAACAGAAAGCCATGCCACAACGCACTCCGCAGAGCATGTCGCCACTCCGCCGAGCTCTCGCAGACACTGAGGGTACCACTGGTTTTGAGTGTTGCTTCCATGCACGCTCTAGCAGCTGCCCCGCTGAAGTTCTCCAAAGCAAACGGCCACTCGGCACTGGCCCTCCACTGCAGAACTGCTTGTAGCTGCGTTGTGCATCGCCCGACCCACAAGCTTAACTTCCCCCAGGCAGCAAACGTACGTACCGCCCTTTTCCAAGCACCGTGCTCCTCATGGTGCAGTGCTGCCATGTGGCCCCGAAAACACGTCATTCAGACGAACTTGCAGCCTGCAAGTCCCCGACAAAAGGAACCATGCCGGCCACCGGACCCGCAGGCTGAGCTTCGTGGGGATTCTTTGGCAAAGGAGGCCGTGGTCATTTTACAGGAAGGTGCCCTTGGCCTTGCAGCGTTTGCGAACCGATATCGTGCAACTTTTCAGGTCAAGTCGAGCTGCACTGCTGTCGTGGCCTGCTCCCAGTTGCCGCATTTGCTGATCTTGCTGTGGCATGTATGCATGCTGAAGGCCCTGACCCCATCTGACGACTCAGAAGCAATACACGGATGACTCGTACCAAGGATATGAATGCATCAAAAAGGGACGCCGTGAATTCAACGAACTTGACTGAAAGATTTCGCCGAGAACATGGCTTTGGCCACACAGACTGGAGCTTGCGCGCTGCGCCAGCCAAAGCCGTGTCGATGATTCTGTAACATGCATGAAACAAGTCCACAAATCCCCACGTGCCTCCTGTATACTACAAATCCGATGCCTGGAAGGACTGCCGGCCAACCACCCCCTTCCACCACCTCAAGTATCCTGCTGCAGATAGCCCTGGGGCGGCACTCCTCGGGGCGGAAGATGCGGAGTCGGTTGTCTCCGCAAGCGGAGGCCAGGAAGTCAGCATTTGACCAGTCTGCGCAATAGACCTGCATGGCAAAACAGATTGATTTGCACCGGTAGGGTTGCCCTGTAATGTCCTGTGCATCTACAGCACGTGGCACATCCGGAGAGTCTCCACCATTTATTGCGAGCCCTTGCATTTTGACAATCTTGGCGGCCCTCAAACATGGCATTTAAACTTGTCTCTCCGCCCGCGCACTATCCTGTTGTTGCGAGACGGCAGCATTCAACGGTCAAAGAAACACTTGAACTTTAACATTTCAGCCAGAGGCATCCAGAAACACACATTTTCTTGTCGTGTGGTCAACTCCCTCATGAGGGCCGCCTGGAAGTTCCTTTGGGGGATCTGGAATACGCGTAACCACCATGTGCTGTTGTCCATCGTCTCTTTCAGTTTTGGCCTGGTTTTTCCAGCGGCAAGTTGGGCGAGGTATGGGAGCCCATGTGACCGTGTGCTCTTCAGGAGCCTGAGATGGGCCCCTCAGAACCAGCACAATAGTCGTGTAAGAACACGTGGTGTTAGTCTGCAGAACTGCTGCTGTTGGTGCTGCTCAGGCCATGGCCCCACATGCTTTAACTACACTCTGCAGGCCTAATTCGCTGTTCAGGGACATGGGTGGGTTTCAGGATGCAGGGCAAGTCCTTGGGGTCAGTTCTTCAAATCCAATTTGGTTCTTTCAGCCTTGCTCCAGGCGAGCAAGGCAACAAGCACACAGTATTCTCGATGCTGGGAACCAGCTTTAGGCTTTCTCTGCCTAGGCTCTGGATGTCTAAGGTCCCAGACGGGACGTGGATGCTGGTCGCTGATGACGCTGACCTGGGCTGCACACTCAAAGCACCCGGTTGAGGATCGGTTGAGGTCTCAGCTTCGGCCTCTCTGATTGTCTGCAAGAATGCGAGGCGCACGGCCGGACAGCTTCCGTCCAGAATCATCCAGGTTCTGTCTCCAATGTGGCATTGTGGGCCAGAGGCATTGTGGGCCCAAAGGCATCAACTACTGTAGCTTTTGTAAACCACGTACCCGACTTTGTTGCACCTTTTCTGAGGGCCCGGCACACGCCCAGCCGCAGGAGGCATCAGTCGGCGCGGATCTGGACAGTTGGGTACAGTAGCACGGGTAGCTCGCGAGGTCCGCTTTGCTGTTGCCCCGTTGCCGGAAGGGACAACCCAGGGATGCAGTTCTTCAGCGTGCACTCTCTGTGCTGGCCGCCTTGTTTATGGAATCTTGTCGACCTGGCCTGATGGTTCTCCCTAGGCTTCCACTGGCTGTCACGATGCTGACATACTCGAGGTTTTCCCGTTCTCCCACCATTCTGAGGCCTCATGCCCCTCCCATGAGCACCCACTCGGCCCCCTTCTAGGATTCCGCCGACTTGTAAAATGGCACCGCGTTTAATCATTCAGGGCGAGCATGGGCCTGTACTGGCAGTGAGATTCGAGGTCCGTCAAGCAGCTTCAGTTCAAAGGGGGAGACAAGCATTCATGGATGCTTGCTGCGGAGATTCTTTAAACAGTTGGTGCAGTGAACAGAGACAGGCACTGTGGTGCTGGGCCTGCATGCCTTGTAGCTTGACGTCACGCGGGCCTCCAGAACCAGTGGATGTTTGCAGGTACAGAAGCCGGTGGATCAGTACAGTAGTAATGTTGCCGAGTAACGTTCAGAATTCAGCAAATACCAAGATGCTGCATGGAGCATAGCGAACAATGGAGGGCCAGGTCACACTGGAGAGACAAGGCCATGACTTCACTTCTGCCATTGGCAGTTGTCTGAGCGACCGCTGGCCTCGTAGTGTCGTAGTGACAGCTGCAACTTCTGTGCTTGCCGGAGGCACTCATTCAATCTTATGCAATCTGACCAACAAGCAGCTTCGCCCAACAGCTCCGCCTCACCCATCCATGCAGCGGCAAGATGCACTGAGCTTCCCGACTGCTTCGCAGGCGTGACCAGAGTCCCTGCCGCATGCCATCCATACTGTGTAAACAGGAAGACCCTCGTGTGGGCAAGAACACCCAAGCGGTGACCTCGGAAAAGCGGCAACACAGTGCCAGCGAAGAGCAAGTCTTCAGCACCTCGTCGTGGGAAAAGTCGGAGAGCATCAAACTGACTCGAACATCTCGAACTGCCCACCGAGTTCCAGGCTCGTCTTTGCTGGTTCAACCTGTTGGGTCGGTACGATCCCAGGAGCTCTTGTTTGCACTGAAAAAGGGCAGAGGGAGACCTTTTTTTGAAGTTTGGTTTGGTTTCAGATTTCTTTGTGGGACGAAAGATAGGCCCCCGCAGAGTTTTTTTGGGGGGGAAGGGGGGGGGTGTTGGCACGAGCAAAAATCATCACAGCTTCTCTCAAGCGATCAGACAGGGTCAGACGTGCCAGCACTCCTGCATGCGGCTACTATCAGTACCATCTCGTGCTTTTCATGCACATCTTTTCAGAGACTTGACGCTGCGTCGCCTGCTTTGCAGGCTCCTTGCTGCTCTGGCTTTCCACAGGCCTCCAGAACCAAGAACGGACTCTTTGCACGTAAAACACGACGCGCGGGCATCGTGGTGGCATGGAGTGCTGTCCGCCTGAAATCAGCCGGCAATGTTTGCGAGGGCGCCCAAATGCGCAATGTCCCATCGTCGGAACCTCAAGCAGTGCCCTTCCTGCAACTTGCTAACAAACTGTGTCATCCAAAGTGATCAAGATTCCCCTTGCGAGAGCTACACTACAACCCTAAGCCCTGAGCACCCCCAGCCAGACAGGTTGCAACCGACAGGAACCGCCAAGCTAGAGATAATTACTGCTGTGATCTGCTGGTGTGCCGCATACCACCCGTGCTCGTTGGACGGACTTTGCATGCCTTTTGGGCAGCATCTCCTAATGCCTCCTAATGCAAGTGCTGGAAGCGATTCGCGACGACTCCCAATTGAGGTAAGGGCAGGTCACGAAATGTGAGCCTGTGGCGTCGAAGCTCATGGCCCAGACCTGGCCAGATGGCACATCCAAACGCATCCAACTCCATTGCTAAGCCAAGCATTGTTCAAACCTGCTAAACCTACAAATCTCCCGAGCTCTGGATGGCGAACTCTCCAGAGAAGACCGCGGACCACTGCGCGGGCACGCCGCTTTGTCGCTGCAACTTCAGCTGTGCTCTCTCACAGGCACCGATAGCAGAGCTGTAAGAGACGACGCTGGCCTCCATCTTGCATTCAATGAGTTTTGCCAGCAGGCTCAGGGCCGATTTCCACTCTGCCGCCTTCTCACACGCGCTGATCGCTGCGTTGAAGGTGATCGGTGATGCTCGAATGCTGCTTTCGGGTAGGCTACTGAGCAGGATTAAGGCTTGTTGCCACTGTGATGATTTCTCGCAAGCACTTATGAGGCTACTGTAGGATATGACATCGCCTTGCAGACTCAGTTGCCCCAGCGATGCGACGAGAGCCAGGGCGAGTGTCCACTTGGCTGCTTTCTCGCAGCAAGTGATAGCCGCGTTGTACAGAATGATGTCTGGCTGCAGCTCGTGATCTCGAGAAGCGTGTAACAGGACCAGCGCACACTGCCACATCGAGGAGTGTGCATAAGCACAAACTACCGAACTGTATGTTACAATGCTTGGATCAACGTGCTGCTCCAGAAGCTCGGCGAAAAGAACCAGCGCTTGCTGCCACTGCTTGGCTTTCTCGCAGCTACTGATTGCAGAATTGTACGCGATAACATCGGGGGGCTGGAGCCGACTCTGTGCCATTCGCAGCATTAGCGATAACGAGCGCTGCCATGCATGCACCTGCTCGCACGCACTTAGGGTGGTGTTGTAAGCAACATCATTGGGTCTGAGGTGCTGGTGGTGGAGCATGGAAAGGAGTGTAAGCGCATACGCCCAGTGTTCGTGTGATTCATTCGCAACGGCGCCGAGACTGGCATTGTAAGTTACAGTGTCTGCTTGCACGGTCATCAAGATCGACGCATTCATAAATAAAAACGCCCGTGGCCACAGCGATTCCCGACAAGCACTAACTGCCGTGTTGCAGACAACGATGTTGGCCTGCACCCTCTCACAGGCCATGGTGCGGATCTGAGCCAACCCAAGTTGCCATTGTACAGCTGACCCACAAGCAGAAATCGTGGAGCTGTAGGATACGACATCGGCACTAAGCTGCTTCTTTCCAGAGTCAGCCACCAGGTGGAGTGACTGCTGCCAACACGTTGCCTTTTCACAGCTGGTGACAATGGCATTGCGCAGAAATTCATTTACACACACGCCACCGATGCCAGCTTGCTTCAGTAAATGCAGAGCCCACCGCCATTGGAAAGCTTTTCCACACACGCTCACCACAGAGCAGTACGTCACCACATCAGGCTCCAGATGTCGGGCTTTCATAGCATTCAGGCTTTGTATGGCCTGCTGCCAACGTCTTCCGCATTGACTGATGGCCTTGTTGCAAGCAATAATTTCAGGCCTTGAGAGGCCAAATTCCTGAGCACTTTTTTGCCTCGATAGCATGATCTCTTCACATCACTTCATTCTTTCTGGCAACTTTGTGGAAGGCCTGCTCGAAGCGTGACCTAGCTCAACTCGGCCGAACATGATCTGCCAAGATCCGACGGAAGAACGCAGGCTCGCAAAATCATCAGCCCAGCGTTGCCCTTTCTGCGCCGTCCGTGACAAGTAGGCCAGAAACCCCATGCAACCCAGCTCAACTCAGTTTGCGAGCTTCCCACGGAGCAGCGCTGAATTGGGAACCGCAACTTGCTCGCAGTCTATATGGACCACTCGTGGCGGCATTGGCTGAGATCTATGGGGAAGCTGCGCTGTCTGCTTCGTCGAGCACTAGACGAGACTTGGGGCTGCTAGAGTTCTTCAAAGCCACATTCTAGAACTACAATACCTTGCATTTGAGACGTTGCAGCGCAAACACAGACAGAGACAGAGATACATCCGCAGACAGAGACAGATAGATAAATCTACAAGCAGAACGAATGAGAACACAGCTCTTCAGGCGAGCTGTCAAACAAAGGTCCCTCTGCTATGCGCTGCGCGATTCTGTCGGTGGACGTGGGTCCGGGGCTTAAGACAGGGCATCCCACCACAAGACAGGCATGCTGCAACATGTTGACATGTTGGCCACCAACCGCTGTGCTTTGGCGCTGAAGTCTGGTCCAACGATGACATCTGCATCTCAACTGACAGCTGCAACTCGCCGAAGGCACCGTGCTGCTGTGGCCCTCCAAGGTCTCTTTGCAGCACCAATCGTCCCCATCGGGACCCCAGACCTTACACGGCGGCAAACACAAGGGCTGTCGCCATGAGCTGCCATAAGAAAAGAATACTGCGTCCAGCCTTGATGGTGTCGTCATAGGAGCAGGAGAACAGCACCTCTTGTTGAGGATGCCATCTCACAGCCTTGACGTCCTGCAGTCGGGGAGAGAAAATTGTGCTGTGATTGCACCATGACTGGTTGATTGATGTTGATAGGCTAATACTTTAAGCCTTGCTATGTTAACGGCGTGCTCTTTGCAAAATGCATGTGCAATGCACGGTCTGCTTGCGTTGCGAGTCCAACCGTTCGCCCGTGATCTCAGGGCGGATATGGTAAGTAACAGGCTTCCCTGCGAACGCATCCAGGAACGAAACACACCCAAGCTTACTAACGGCTTCAGGACTGACGGCACTAGTGAGACATCGACCCTGATTTCGGGGAGGTGCTTCTGCCTGCAGGGATGTAAGGCCATGCCAGTGTACAAGGAGACCGAACATCCTCTCTGTTTCAGCCTCCTGCTGCGTGTGTACTTAGAATGATAGAGGCAAGCACCGGAAGTGTCCTGGCTATGGGACTGAAGCAATGCCACGCATTCGTATTCATCCGTCTCTTCCGCGTCATACACCCAAACCTGGCGCGACGCCGCAAATTGTAAGCACAAAAGTAGCCATTGGCTTCAAGACTTGGCCAGGCCCACAGAGCGATCACCTGGTAGCAGCTCCCCACGTTTGCAACAGTGCAAATGCGTGAGAGTGTGTCACTGCTAGGCTGCGCATGTTGACACGCAACAAAGTGGACCGACTGCTTGCTTCCTAGCTTGATTGCGTGCTTGCTTGTCCGACGATTGTTTGCTTGCTTTGCCCTAGAAAGACAACAACACTGAACAGCAATCATATCGACCCCTCCGCGCGATGGGACTTTTTTTCTCTCTTGTCTATCGTGCTCAATCTGCCCGGAGCTCCGAGAACAGGAACAGCGCGTCCCTGCCATCCAGGATAGCAAGCCATTGTTACACAGTGGCTAGCACTCGCCTAAAACATCCTCAAACCCCACTCCAGCAGAACACCGGCGCCTGCCGTCATCCAAGCGCACATTGACGACGTACTGCAGTTTGTTGTTCCTGCATGAAATGCATGAAGAATTTCACGCGCGACGGCATGTCGGTTCTGGCTTTCTAGGGCTTCCAGGCTTTAAGACTTTAGTGTTTTCAAGGTTTAAGGTGTTTAAGGCTTCAGGCTGTTTGTTTTCAGGGTCTCGGTCCTTGTATTTGTCCGTGTTAGGAGCTTGGGGTTTCTAGGGTTGATAGGTTGTGCTTGTTTGCTTGCTGTCCTGCCTTACGAAGGAAGGAAACAAAAAAGAAGAACGGTGAAAATACCGACCCCTCCACAGCACAGCCCGGCATGCGCGCCTGAACTGTCGGAAGACTGGGAATATCGGGTGGCCGGGCGCCATGGCCACCTTGCCACTGCAGCCAGCATAGGACCTTGGCGTGGGTGCAAAAAAACCAGGGTCTTTGGACAAAGCCCAAAATTCTAGAAAACCTGCGTCAAACGTCCCTGCAAACCACACGCAGCCGTGGCGCCCCTCCGCAACGCGCACTCGGCTTCCCAGTCGGCCAACCGTGCTCTCGAGCACGGCATCCTCCTTGAATGGCCAGCATTCCTCGAGCGATGTCGCCTTGTCTTCTGCCAACGTTCTCGCTGTGTAGTGCTTCTCGTGCACCTGCGCTGGAACTACTCATCTTTTTATTCAGCCCGTGGCACATGTCACCACCTCCAATGAGCTACAAGTAGCAAGTAAGCGTTGGAATTACGTCTGGCTGTAGCCTGCATGATAACAGCGTACCGCAGCCGCAGACTCTTCGGCAGGATCGTATCGCTGAGGACCACAAGGTCTCCCACCTTGGCGCATTTCAAACGAAAACCTCAGCGCGATACTAAGAACACGATCCGATACGTTCTGGTAGGGCTTCCATGCAGCATGCACAGTCTATATTGAAGGATTTTGTTTAACTATGTTCAACTTATCTGAAGAAGCGCTGTGCATCAAGGACCTCAAAGGCAGTCTTGATCAGCTTACCTTGTGCCCTCCCCGCCTCTGGTTCGCCCGTCGGTTTCTGGGGGACCTTGAAGCCCATTCCGCCGAGCTCCGCCATCAGCGCCTTCAGCGCTTCCAAGGCCTCAGCCTGGCCCGGTAGTTCCTGTGGAGGTTCCGGCGGTGGGCTAGCGTCTTCTGCAGGCTCTGGAGCCGGCTCCGAAGCCGGCTTCGGAGCGGCCTCGGGAACGTCGGCGTCTGCTTGGCAAGCTGTTTCATCTTCAAGTTCCATGAAAGGCCTCCCCGGGCCATACGAGACAGGCCTACCCTTTGGGTAGACCAGCTCGGGAGCCGGGGCAAAGGCTTCGGCAACCGCGTTCGTTGCTTCCATTGTCTCACATGCCTCAAGGTCGACTGGAGCCTCCTCAGTCAAGTCGACTGAGTCGTCTGGGGCAGGCTCGCCTGCTCCAGCTTGAGGCAACCCCTTCTTGGGGTGCGCCACAGCCGGTGCCCTCGGCGGTCCGAGAAGGTGAGGCAGCTGCATTGGCGCAGCTGCCTTCACCACCGCACTGGCAGGCTTCACTACCACACGAATGGTGCGCCGAGTCACCAAGCCAGGTGCTTGCACTGGCCTTGCCACCACACGATAGGTGCGGCGAGTCACTACGACAGGTGCTGGCTGCCATCCCCAAGCGTAGGTCGGGGCGCCGGCTGGTTGTACCAGCATCTGCCGCTTCAATGGGGCTGCCCACACATAGCCCTCCATAGACATTGCCATGGCGGGGCCAAAAACGACAGCCTCCAGAAGTTCAGGGTTTAGGGTTTAAGGTTGAGGGTCACATGCTTGGGATGTTGTTGATCTGCGGAGAGGCTTGGCTTTCGTGAAGCCGAGACGGCCTGCATGGCAACTCACTGAACCCGAGAAGTAAAAATGCATCCGTTCTGCAGAAGTTCCCCTCATCTGTTTGGGGGGAGGAGGCAAGTCGGCTGAAAAATGCTAAAACCCTCATCGCATCTGAATGCCGAGAGATTGAATAAAACAGAGCTTCTGAGGCAGGAGCGGCTACAAGAGGCAAACAAATTGCCGGAGGGGCTGAAGGCGACGGACCTCAGAAGACGATACTTAAACCGAGCGGGTTGGCTTCCATTCTGCGCACACCATGCTACGAAATTGCGAGAAATTTTTCGAAATGTGCTGTAGCACCAAGTCGCTGGCTTGACTTCGTTTTCATGACCGCTCAGCACGGTCATGCAGTCAAGCCCAAGCTTGCCTCCACTTGCAAATGTCCAGAAAGCACACGGTGCCGTTTGCCTTACACCAGTCGATGCCTCTTGTGTCGGTCCCTGGAACGACTTTCCAGACCGAAATGCTGGCCTCATGACGTACAGCCAGAGCAAGTAAGTCATGCACTACTTTGCTCGCACACCACAAGCTGAAGCGTGCTCAAGGCCCCAGCATCAAACGAAGCTGCTGCCAGGAGCTTGCCACACGGGCTCCACTGCGACAAGCTCACAGGGAGTTGCGGAGACAACCACATGGGAGAACATAGGCGTGTACGAACCCGACTCCGGCTTATTACTCTGTTGCAGTTTGCATTGCAGCTATCATTGCCTCATTGCTGCTGCGGGGGAACTCCTATCACTCATACCGGCGGCGCACCGCAAGGGAGCGCAGCGTTCGAGAGTGCCGCTCGGAGACGTCGATCTCCTGAGTGAGGACCCAGGAATCCTGAGCTGCGAGGGCATGGAGCCTGCTGAGGGGATCTATCAAAAACAAACTCCCTGCTGCATCGTGGCCAATTAGGAGGCTATCCGACAAGCATGATCCTGTTAAGCCATGTGCAGCAGATCGTGAAAAGAGCTTGCGAACAATGTATCAGCTTGGTGATGCCTACTCAAAAGTCGATAGTAGTTGTCTCACGCAGGTCTCTCCAGGCTCTCCAGGCGGTGCTTGTCAAATCTTGTCAAGCTCAAATCTTAAGCATCTGGCTTCCAGTCCGGGATCTCTGGTACCGCATGTCCATATACGAATTGCCAGATCGGACCCTGAAGGCACAGGCACAACTGTCATCAACATGTGCAACTGTTGTCAACCACGTGCCACAACGTGATTCGCGACTTCCGATGCCATTGCTTAGGCAAGCAGCGAATGCGCTTCGACCGCTGGAAGCGCACAAACTACAAACTTGTGCTCAACTTTCGCCCGTGGGCCTGACGAGGCCAACATCGGCCTCGAAGGCTGTAAACATGGCGGATCAACTGCGAAAGAGCTGTGAAACGTAGACGAAGCTGCTGTCATGTCAGATCTTCGAGCTGCAGGCGTGGATGAGTTAGGCCTCCATGCCACATACCAGGCTCGCTCGTCATGCCCCCTGCAAGTCAACTTACCAAACAGGGGGCCTAACCATAGACCAGCAAGTCTAGTTCCGAACAGTCTCACCGACATCCTGCCGACATTGCCATCACCCTGCCTCAGAGAACACACCTTTCGCAGGCTCGGTCCCGCCATGACACCGGAGGTGTTTCACGGGAGGGCAGCGCAGAAGGTTGTGCAGTTGTGGTTGACTAGCTGACTGGCCTTTTCGTATTGCTGCCTCCGGTTAGGTGCACCTGCGACTTGTAACACCTTAAGGCGTAAGACCCAGTGTGAAGGACCATGGCCCCGCCACTTGGCGCTCAGGACTTGACGACGACAACGAAGTAACCCACAACTTCTCACAACTTGGCTTGCTAAGGTATTCATCCAACTAATCGCATGGGCAAGAAGGCCCAACTTTCCCAAAGCCAACGGCAATTTTCGAATCACGGACATCTGCTCACCATGTCATGATCTGCCCTGGTTTTCCATGCACAAAGCTTGCACAAATGAACAGGTTCTGGTGCGCCGTTGCAGCAAGACGGCATTGAAGGGATTGACTCCACTTTTGTTCTTCTTGTACCGTCGGCAAGTCTCTACGGCGCATACGCATCCAAAGGTTGGTTTTCTGCAGCAGCTGCCCCAGGCCTTTGGCCTTACCACAGAGCGTTGGGACGACATCAAATGTCATGAAGATCATGAAGAGCAGCATTTCTGAAGCAAGGGTGGCTCATGAACAAGTTGCAATCTTGTGGCTGAGCCGTCTGTGAGCATGTATGCTGCTGTGCGTCCAACCTGACCAACATGCGACTCATGTGGCTGATGCCTCCTCGGTGAGTTTGCGTTCTCTGTGCCTTGTTGAGCTCGGTATTCAGCTTGCCACCGAGAAGGCCATGTGGGGCTGCAAGTTTGACCCAAGGGCTGCTCGGAACCTGGCAGAAGCTCGGCAGACATTGCCAGTACAAATGCAATGTCGATGTCTACCAGGTCCTCCTCCACGACTGCTAGCATCTGGCCCTGGCCAAACACCTTGAGGCGGACTGCAAGAGTGGCTGCAAGGGACTGCTTCGGACACATTTTTAGGTGGTCGCGCCTCTAGGACCTGAGCATCAAGAGCTGGACGCTCTCGTGCCACCACCACAGAATGCAGAACTCGCCAGAGCTGCACTTGGCAGATCTCCTCCTTGCGTTTTTGTTGCTGGATAATGCAGCGGGGCATGCAATACTAAACGCCTCTTAGACTGTCGCGCATTTTCTGGCTGTCGCCTGTCCTTTTGCCTCAGCATGCCTGATCGTGCAGTTCCAAGACTGCCACACGGGCTGTTAATGTGACGCTCCTTTTCTGCTGATTGTGTTTGGCGCTGCCGTTCATGCGTGCACGGGCAGTCCTCCAGATCTGCATCGATCATTGGCAGTTTCAGCACCTCTCACAATCTGAACACGTCATTGACGCAGGAGGTATTGGAAAAACACCTCGTCGGCTTTTTGAATGTCTTGCTCTTGAAACACTTTTCGCCACCCGTGAACAGCAGTGTGGTTTGTAGGCCTTCACCCTCGGGCCTCACATCCGCGCATGCAACGGGGTCCTCGTTTTGGGGGCCTCGTTTTGGGTTTAGAATTCGGCTTTAGGGCGCTCAGGGCTCGGGCTGCAGGACTTAGGGTTTAGGGCTCTGGGCTTTCAAGCTTAGGGTTTATGTTAGGGAAAGTTGGCTCAGGGTCAAGGGTTTGAGGGTTCAGAGATTTGTTTAATTAAGGGCTTTTTGCTCAGAGTCTAGCGCTTAGGGCTGCGGGAAGGCGACCAGCGCACATACGTGTACATACGAGGTCCCACCCCTTCTCTCAGCTTCCCGACTCCTTCACAGGTTTAACACCCATTGGCAGAGATCGTGTTGCCTATATGGTCGTGCTAAAACTCGACTTTTGCCTCCTCTTCCTTTCACCTTCCGCTGGAACTCGGAGTCAGCGCCCGATGGGGCCGAGGCGGCTGACGGGCGAAGCGCTTACACTAATCCCGTGCAGTCCGTTGCCATGCCTGCCGAGGGTTCGCGGCCAGAAGGCTCTCTGGAGATGTTGCTTTGCCTCCAGACACTGCCAGTCGTGCCGCGACCTCCACTCAACACATCCAGTTTTGCTGAGTCAGAAAAACAGAGCTGTTTAACTTCTCCAGGCTCGCCTCTCCCAGGACATCGAGGGCTTGCGCAGCGGGACGATTCAAAGTGGTGACGCCATGCAAGTCAAGCATGGCACAGGCCAAAGCCTGAGTTCGGAACGACTCGAATCATGGCTGACTAGGGGAACTCGCAAGCTACCAGCAGAGCACATAGAGCAATCCTGCCATGTTTAGCAAACACACGCATGTCAGCAGAAATACCAGGTGAACATCAGTGACAAGCAGAGTGCAGAATGAGGACCGCAAGTATCCGCCCAGGCCCGGTAGCCAGAGGCGTTTGCACTGGCATAAAGAAATAGCTTTTGCCAGGACCACGGGCATTTCAAGCCCGCCGTGCCCCCCCCCGCTGCCCCCCCCCTTCCCCGCCCTCCCAGTCGCAGCCCACCTCTCTCTTTATTCTGTCCAATTTGCGCACCGTTCTCAGCTAAGTTCGAAACGCAATCCCCAATTCTGTGGCAATTTTCCTACATGCTCAAGTTGACGACTCATGCAGCACAGGACTCCCACTGTGAATCTCAAACACGGCAAACCTAATAATGATGAGAAGCCTCTCCGACACTCTCCCATTCATAAATGCCATATGGCACCTGCCGAAGCACACAAAGCTGCAACTGGCACGTCCTTGTACACTCAAGCAACATGCTCGACCCACCCAGCCTGGCAAACAAACCTAAGTTCACTCCAGAGGGGTCAAGAGGTCTTGATGTCATGTGGCAGCACATGTTGCATCTGAGCGCAGCAAGGCGGCGGGACTGCCATTCCAGGATGAACCGGCCTGCCTTGCAAGCAGCCAAGCTCTTCCACTGGATGGGCCTGGAACGAGCCACGATAGCTATGTTCCCCATACTTTATTTCATTTCATTTATGAGAAATGTTCGCAAAGGCAGAACTTCAGTGTCAACGGCATCTGCCAGACAAACGATCAGGTCCTGCCTGTCGTCCAATGCTGTAGTGGCACTCCAACCTGTGCTGTGTTGTATGTCTAGTGCCCCGTGTCATCAAGAACTGGCATAAGAATGACTCTGCATGTTGGCGGCTTACATACGCCATTGTGACCTTTCGCGTGCGGAAACACAGACCAGCCAAGCGGCGTGTAAGCATGACCTAAGCTGCGCAAGACGCGAGCCCGCCAAGGCCCGTTTCCGCCGAGTGCCACCTCTACGCGCCTCTGCGTGTACGGTACGAACTGGCCTCTTTTCGCGGACTACAGGACTACGACGTCTGTTCATTGCCCACCGCCAGCTGCCGAGCAAGGAGCTTACATTGCAAATGGCAGCCACCGATGCTCGCCCGCAGTTCTCATTGCTGTCGTGCCCGTGCTCCTTCCGCGGTACCGCGAGAGCAATGCAAAGCAAGGCACAAGCTGTACACCTTAAGTGTTAATGTCATATTCGCTTGTATAGTATTCGTTTAGTATTAGCATAGTATGAGTATCGTACCGTACAGCATAGCATAGTAGTCAATGCTTAAAAACATGCTGGCAGCGAACAATCCGGCACTGCCAGGGCTGGGGTCCTTGTCAGACGTTGGAGGAAACTCGCAGCCCTCGAAGTCGAAATGCGGACCGTTCAGCTCACAAATACGTGCAAAAGCAACATTCCATACCTGGCACAGGATTGAGCCCGCGTTTCCACAGTCTGCTGAAGACAGCGCTCTGCTGTCAGGAACAATCTCGTGAAAACGGATGACGTGGCCTGCCTGCGAGGCACCCGACAAACGGTTGCCATACAAGATGCAACCACGCGTATGGGCGTGAGCATGCATGTCCAAGTAGAAGAGCAGCCGACCTGGCTCGACGTGCAAAGTCATCTTGCTGCAGTTTCAGCTCGACATGTCTCTCCAGTGCCTTCACCTGCCCAGTGCTTGAGCCATTCGAGCGCCCAGAAAACACCTGTCTTTTCGAGCTGAAGGGGTGAGATCATGTTTGTGAACTCATGCGGCCCCTAAATGCAAAGTACTGCAGGCTCAGCTCCAAGGCTCAGCTCCAATTCCGAAAGGAGCCAAGTTTGGCAAGGCCGAGCCTTCGTGCTCCCTGGGATTTGCATCGCCGTAGCAGCGGTTCAAGTCGAGCCCTCCAGCATTGGCCCTGGTGTGGCCCCTGTGTCATGGATTTGAATTCAACTGAGATTGTTCACACTTGAGGGGCAAGCCGACAACAACGACGAGGACGAGGACGAGGACGAGGAAAGGAGCAGTGCTCTTGAAACCATTTCGTGCGACGGCCCTTCACAGGAGACTTAACCCTTCCGGCTTGCAGCTTTTCAGGGTCCGTAAGTCCATGAAAAAGCTGGACAGGTCTCTGGTGAGCCCCTTGGTTAAGGCACGACAGGATACGTGCAACGATACTGTGTATTGCATGAGTTGCGTTTAAGACGCGCATTAGCAATGCACAGCTCGCATTCTTAGACATATTGTACATGCAGGTAAACGAATACCACCCAGAAAAAGGCTACATGGACATATGAACCAAAGCTCTGTGTGTATATATATATGCGATGGGGTGCCAAGGTCACTTAGCCATTAAAGCCATGGTCCCTTCTAAACGAGGACAGACTTGCATGGAAAAACTGTGACAGGGGCTGAAAGTTACCGTGTCTGGATCGGGGTAATGAAGCGACATGCAGCGAGCCATCTTGCACAGCACGTTTCGCCCGCAATGTAGGGCCTGGCCACCCCGTCTGGGTTCAGCATGGGGACCAGCTTGAAGACGAACTGCCGCCGCAGCAGCTCCGCGCGGGGGTCGTCAGAGAGCAAGAACCGAAGAAGTCCGAAAAAAGCGAACTGGCCTCAAGGCAACGAGCTCATGTTGCATGGCGTCTTGAGTGGTTGCTGTGTCGTGCCTGGCGTTTCTCCGGGATGGACACGGGCAGACACAAAGACGATGGGTCTGGCACAAGCATTGCACAATTCGACATAGACCACAGTGCTGCCCTGGTTACAACATGTTGCAACAGCATCAACTGCTCTGCAAGATAGGTCCAATGTGGCACTAATGATCTTAGCCTGGAGGGGAACAGCTCGGCGGGGCTCTCGCCGTCCACCGCAACAGAGCTGCTCAAGAAACCTTCGCACTTCGTGGCTGGGGTTGGTGTGTATATGACAAGTGTGCAGGCAGTGGGATACAAATGCAATGACCTTTCAGCCTAAACTGAATCTTCCCCCAAGCAGCTGGCTGGGGATGTCTCAACGCAGACTTTGGCGTTGGGAGGCTCGGACATCTCAGAGAGTGTGATCAAGTCCACCCTCCGCCCCTCCCTTGTGAGGCAGAGGCGTTGCCTGTGGAGGTAGATGTTCTCACCACAAACCGGGTTCCAGGAGTCGTCGCTCCCGTTCAGCACCGGCAGGGCTTCGGGCTCTGGGGGAGCTTGGGGAGCTTCGGGCTCTGGGGGTTCCGGGCCTGCAAAGCCATCTGGAAACTCATAGCCCACCATCAGTAAATGGGTCCTCTGATTCAGCCGTTCCGTATCACCAAAAGGTGTCATGAGACGGTCGGAATTGGTCATACGCTTTACCAGCTTCACTTGGGAAAGCTTCCCCAGCCCCAGAACCTCAACGATGCTCTGCCTTACTTGTAGCATCGTGGAGTCCTTTCGCACCCAGAGGGTCATTTTCCTGTCTGACACTGCCCCATGTTCGATGGTGATCTTCACCTTCTTGGGCTTCACTGGCGAGGAGGACCGGACAGCCAGTGCACCAGAACCGCCACCATGAATCTCGATGGACTCCATGTATGCTGGCAGACTCTTCCCTTGCGTCTGCTACTGCGTGAAAAATTGCTCCAGGCGATTCAAATAGCCTTGCAAGTCTGTATATGTATACGGTGGCGAAAATGCAAAATACGTCGTTGTCGCGGGCTCCACGACATAGTCCCAGGCGATGTAGAAGCTTTTGCCGCGCTTCTTTGGCGTTTCGTTCCCACTGTCCAACATCGCACGGATCCTCGGCAGGAGCCTCTCGTCTTTGTAGCATCGCTCGCTCCTCGCATCCACCTTAGAGTAACACAAAGCTGGCGCAAGCTGTCCCCTGCATGGCCCTGGGCATCACTCAGGTCCAAGCAGGCTTGGAGTCATCCGATGAGCCCGGCAAGCCTGGCTCCTACGGCAAAAGCAGGAGAAGGTAACAAATCGGGAAGTTCGGTGGAGAATGGCAGTGGGATACATGTGTTTTTCTTTGCAGTCGCCTGTCCTGAATACAGCATTGTTTAAACTGTTTAAACCTCCTTGTCCGGGACTTGCCACAACTCGAAATGAAACATCGAAAGGCTTTCTTCATAGGTTCTCGAGGTTGTGGCACGTTGGTGCTATCCAAAAGAGGAAAAGGTCAGACGCTGATCTCAGAACCTTGCGTCGAAACGCGAATGCAGCTTAACGAGTATGTTTGCGCGTGCAATCCAGCACCCCTGTTCTCGGTGAGTTCGCTGCTGGTGTGCTTTCCTTCTCATTTCCTGACCGCTGCTTGACAATCTGTGCCTTTTCTGGTTGAGGGGCGATGCGTTCGCCCATAGTTCATGACCGCAGCGGCCCCGATCCTGAATTTGGAAGCACCCCGCCTCCTGACAAGAGAAATTGCAGTTGTCATCTGCTAAGCGCCGCCAAGCCCGCGAAGAAGGCAATTGGCAATAGAAAGGACGATGGCCGTCCAAGTTGTAGAGGTCGAGCATATTGCTCATGTTGTTCACCTGGGCCAGTCAACGGTCAGGGCTCGCGGATGGCAGAGGCCTGAGTCACTGAGTGCCATCAAGTCGCAACAAAACGCACCTTTTGCGGAGAACTCTGGACCAAGCGCACGCCGAAGTAGAACCAGCGGCGGCGGCCAGTAGATTCGGTGCCTTCGTCCCGGCCCAGACCAAACCACACAAACACGACCCAAACATGCGACCAGGCAGAAAAACGATAACCGAAAACCGAAGTCAAAAAAAACGACAAAACAAAACAATACAACAACCAGACATCGCAGAACAACATAACAGCATAGTACCATCATAAGAATGGAATAACAGAATAACATAGCAGCAAAGTGCTAAAACACTATAGTGACATATTGAAGTAGTAGGTCATATTATGGGTATGGCTCAAAATCACCAATTTGGCGCGGGGGGGGAGGGGGGGGGGACCTTGTCACAAGCCCTTGCGCCAGCTTTGTTTCAAGCCCTTGTCGCACGACAATAAGGGGCCCACCTCCCTATTCGGAATTTACTGTAGACTGAATCGCGCAAGCCTTGTCGCATACAGTATTGCAGTATATAAAAGATAACGATACAATATACGTAACCATCTAGTGAATCTAGTGTCACCTGAAGCCTCCCAGCTGCCGTCAGAAGGGTCGGCCCGAAGGACCACGTGAAACAGCTCTGGCCCCTCCTCCTCAGGCCGCTCGGCGGGCGCTGTTGCGCTCCGCGCGCCTGAAGTCTCAGCCACTTCCGTGCTGGAAGCATCACTGTGAATCAAAAAACACAACGCAATACATGCGACACACACACACACACACACACACACATATGCCGCGGAGGGCCGACAGTCTGGACATCGCAACACCACCTTTCCTGTTGTGACTTGCGACGATTTCGCACGCTTCATGTTGCGAAATCGAAGCCGAAACAATGTGATCTGCGACGTTTTCGATCGGCAAGAAACGACAACACAACCTCCCTACATAATTTGTGAGGTGTTGGCCGACGAAAGCCATTCATTGCAATACCGGCGATACTACTTGATTTGCGAGGTTTTGGTTCGTTCCAGGCCGACATAAGGATGCAACATGATGAGATACCACATGATTTGGGAGGTTTCTCTTCGATCCAGGCCGACCGAAGCATGCGAAATTGGCAAGGTTTGCGTTTTCAAATGTGCTCCAAACGCAGGGCTTGGCACGGTGACGCGGCGTTTCCTCAATTGGGGTAGTCGATTTTGTTCTGAGACGTCCGAGCACAGGGTTGTTGGTCGATCGCAATTTCCACTCAGAGTTCAGCCTCCACTCTGGCGCCGCGCTATCGCTGCGAGGGTAGTGACTTTCACGAAAATGGCGACTATGACAACGAGATCCCGAAACACGCGAAGTGCAGGCAAAAACCCTCAACGGCCACCTTTCTGAAGATCTCTCCCTGGCCCGCCGAGTTCAAGAGGATCAATATAACTGGAAAAGAAGACATGGAAAGCAAAATTTAGTTGCAAAGAAGACATGGAGAGGAAAAAGGCGACATATGAAGACGTGGAGAGGAACAATAAAACAGGGAGATGAGGATGAAAAAAACTTTCGGGACAAGATCAAAGGTAGCTGACGTGACAGGAGCTCAAAGGAGATATAAAAGTCTGTCTGGTGTGAGTGATGGCTTGTGATGGCATCCTTTTGTCTTCGTCGGAGCACCATATCAATTTAGCGTGCCGTGTGGAGTGCTGCCATGCCACCACATCAGGATGGTGTTTGCTGTAAGTCTTGCTGCAACCGCCGTAGCAGCAGCAGTCACTTAAGTGCAACCCCTTCGACAAAGTAAGAACTGCCTGTGTAATTGTTCTACTTATGTTGGACTGCTCTTGTTTAACTTCTGCTGCAGATACATTTATGCTGAACACCGCACCTTGCAAGTGCATGAGCTGGTTTGCGACAGCTTCCAATGTTCGTGTGAGCGGCCGTCCACGTTTACTTAAACAGGGCGGAAAATGAAGTGCTCACAGGGGTCTTTGCCAGCGTCCTGTAGTCATCAACGCCCGACTTGAGGTGCTAGGAGGCTAGGAGGCCACAGCCACAAGCCACAACCCATGTACCTCCTTTTTCTTATGACTTGGGATGCGGCAACCCCCCACATTTGCAACAGAGCCATTGCGTGAGAGTGTGTCACTGTTGGGCTGCGCATGTTGACACGCAACAAAGTGGACCGACTGCTTGCTTCCTAGCTTGCTTGCGTGCTTGCTTGTCCGACGATTGTTTGCTTGCTTGGCCCTAGAACGACAACAACACTGAACAGCAACCATATCGACCCCTCCGCGCGATGGGACTTCTTTTTCTCTCTTGTCTATCGTGCTCAATCTGCCCGGAGCTCCGAGAACAGGAACAGCGCGTCCCTGCCATCCAGGATAGCAAGCCATGGTTACACAGTGGCTAGCACTCGCCTAAAGTCCTAAAACCCGACGAAAACCCACTCAAGCAGAACACCGGCGCCTGCCGTCATCCAAGCTCACATTGATGACGTACTGCAGTTTGCCGTTCCTGCATGAAATACATGAAGAATTTCACGCGCGACGGCATGTCGGTTCTGCCTTTCTAGGGCTTCCAGGCTTTAAAATTTTAGTGTTTTCAAGGTTTAAGGTGCTTAAGGATACAGGTTGTGTGTTTTCAGGGTCTCAGTCCTTTGTTTGTGCGTGTTAGGAGATTGGGGTCTAGGGTTGATAGGTTGTGCTTGCTTGCTTGCTGTCCTGCCATACGAAAGAAGGAAACAAAAGACAAAGAACTAAAACGCCGACAACAAGAACGGTGAAAATACCGACCCCACCGCAGCACAGCCCGGCATGCCCGCCTGAACTGTCGAAAGACGGGGAATATCGGGTGGCCGGGCGCCTTGGCCACCTTGCCACTGCAGCCAGCATAGGACCTTGGCGTGGGTGCAAAAAACCCCGGGTCTTTGGACAAAGCCCAAAATTCTAGAAACCTGCGTCAAATGTCCCTGCAAACCACACGCAGCCGTGGCGCCCCTCCGCAACGCGCACTCTGCTTCCCAGTCGGCCGACTGTGCTCTCGAGCACGGCATCCTCCTTGAAAGGCCAGCATTCTTCGAGCGAGGTCGCCTTGTCTTCTGCCAACGTTCTCGCTGTATAGTGCTTCTCGTGCACCTGCGCTGGAACTGCTCATCTTTAATCTTTTCAGCCCGTGGCACATGTCACCACCTCCAATCAGCTACAAGTAGCAAGTAAGCGTTGGAATTACGTCTGGCTGTAGCCTGCATGATAACAGCGTACCGCAGCCGCAGACTCTTCGGCAGGATCGTATCGCTGAGGACCACAAGGTCTCCCACCTTGGCACATTTCAAACGAAAACCTCAGGGCGATACGAAGAACACGATCCGATACGTTCTGGTAGGGCTTCCATGCAGCATGCACAGTCTATATTGAAGGATTTTGTTTAACTTATCTGAAGAAGCGCTGTGCATCAAGGACCTCAAAGGCAGTCTTGATCAGCTTACCTTGTGCCCTCCCCGCCTCTGGTTCGCCCGTCGGTTTCTGGGGGACCTTGAAGCCCATTCCGCCGAGCTCCGCCATCAGCGCCTTCAGCGCTTCCAAGGCCTCGGCCTGGCCCGGTAGTTCCTGTGGAGGTTCCGGCGGTGGGCTAGCGTCTTCTGCAGGCTCTGGAGCCGGCTCCGAAGCCGGCTTCGGAGCGGCCTCGGGAACGTCGGCGTCTGCTTGGCAAGCTGTTTCATCTTCAAGTTCCATGAAAGGCCTCCCCGGGCCATACGAGACAGGCCTACCCTTTGGGTAGACCAGCTCGGGAGCCGGGGCAAAGGCTTCGGCAACCGCGTTCGTTGCTTCCTTTGTCTCACATGCCTCAAGGTCGACTGGAGCCTCCTGGGCAGGCTCGCCTGCTCCAGCTTGAAGCAACCCCTTCTTGGGGTGCGCCACAGCCGGTGCCCTCGGCGGCCCGAGAAGGTGAGGCAGCTGCATTGGCGCAGCTGCCTTCACCACCACACTGGCAGGCTTCACTACCACACGAATGGTGCGCCGAGTCACCAAGCCAGGTGCTTGCACCGGCCTTGCCACCACACGATAGGTGCGGCGAGTCACTACGACAGGTGCTGGCTTCCAGCCCCAAGCATAGGTCGGGGCGCCGGCTCGTTGTACCATCATCCGCTTCAATGGGGCCGCCCATACATAGCCCTCCATAGACATTGCCATGGCGGGGGCTCAAACCTTTACTACCACTTGCTTAAGAACACCGGAAAATGCAAAAAGCAATATTCCTTATTAAAGGAAAATATGATCTTCATTCTTTTGGAGTTCTTCATCAAATAGTAGTCTAGAAGTGATATTGTATGAGCACGTGCTTGCGATGTTGTTGATCTGCGGAGAGGCTTGGCTTTCGTAAAAGCCTAGACGGCTTGCGTGGCAACTCACTGGGGCCGAGCTAGTGAAAGTTCTAGTACCTTTATGCATGGCTGGCACATGCCCATGCTGGCCTGATGTTTCGCTGAAGATTTCTCCGTTGGAGCCCTCGAAGTTGCTCAAGAACTCTAAGCAGGAAGCTCGGGTGACCTCCATTTCTGGAACTTGGATGTAAGCTAGCGCAACGATTGCAGCGATGCGACCGTCATGAGTCATGTTCTCTCCTGCTCCTGCCTTCAAGCCACCCTCCAGTGGGACAGGCTCACCATTCTCTGGTGCGAGCGTGACAGTCGCTTCTCTCTTTACACTTACCTCAGCTTTTTGCTGTGCTGTCCAGCAGCAGTCAGATCAGCCATCGGACACGACCGCGGTCGCTCTGCAAGCTCTTAAGTCAACTGCGCTACTGTGCCTCACAGCCACCTCGCCTGTGCCCAAAATCGTGCTGAGGCTCGTCACTGACGCTGCAGCATTGCAAACAAGTGGCCATGCGCCGGCCATATTTCCACTGACTGGCTAAGTTTGGATGTAGCTGCAGCTCAGACAGCGTCTCATCCTTGACAAGAGCGGTGCATGAGGAGTCGCAAAGCAATGAAGCATACCACCAAGGCGTATGCAAAGACACGACATCGCTGGGAGACCTCGCCGCTGTGTTCCTACATCGCGCGCCTGCGCAGGGGCTGCTGGTGGCCTTGCAGCAACCTGGGCCCGGTACCTGAGGACAGGCAGGGGACAGCTCTGACACTCTATGGTAACATATGGACAAAGTGGCCAATCGCATCAATGCTTTTCACATGAATGCCGAAGAAACGAATAAACCGAATGCAACACCACAACATTCAAGGCAAGTCACCCAGCTCTTCCCGTCATCCCCAGAATGCCTCAATCACGGGTGCGCAGCAAAAGCACTGCCATTGATGCCCTGGAACTGATGCTGCATGAACAAGCCCGTTCCCCAAAGGGCACCTGCTAGCACGCAAAGCGCCGGAAGTCTTTCTGCCAACGCCGCAGCATTGCCAGCCTATCCTGGAAAGCCTTTGCGATAACATCCAAGGTCCTGCTGGACCAATTGAAAACTCAAAATCGCGAGGAAAAAACATTGGGAATCCTGCTCAGTTACACTTGGAAGGTGGGGCGGGCCGGTCGGCTTTGACACTTCGCAGGGCTGAAAATCCTGAAAACTTGAGCCAGGGTGATCGAGGAAGATTGTCCCAGATTCCACATAAGCAACACATAGTGGCATCTCTGCACCGTCGTTCCATTGCTGTTTCAGGGTCGTGCCGACTCAGTTCATTTCCTTTCACACAGGTCCTTCAATTCCTTGAATCCTGAATATCAAAACTAGGGCCTACACTCAAGGACAAATCCAAAATTGGATGCTCGGACTGTCGTCTTCGGCCGGAGTTCCAAGAATCTTCACTACTGCGATGTTCGCCGAAACTTCCAATAAGCCTATGAAATCATTCTCCTTTGTGACACAGTTGTTCTTTATAACACAGTTGCTTTTAGATTTCTGTTAAAGTAGTCTCAATCAAAGAAGTTAATTTCTCAACAAAAAAGAGGAAAATGAAAACACAATAGAAGTATAATTAAAAGAATGTTGGGAGTGAATGTGTGCACAACGCAAAATCAAAACAAACTGAAACATGAAAAGTCGGGAATTAGGTCAAGAACAGATCCAAAACAAATCTACATGTTTCATTATGCAGAATATTGTGTTATACGTGCTTGATATTGGTACATCGTATTGATACATAAAACGTAAATAAGAATATGCCATATATATATATATGGAGTATATATGTATGATATCCGACATGACCTACTTGTGATGCTTTTCACATTCCAGCGTATTCATTTTGGAGCCCGCGTGCATTCCAGCTTTTCTTGCTTTCTTATCTTTCTGATTTATTCTTTTTCCCCCCCCCCCCGGAATGCCAGCCGATTTTGTCGAGTTTGGCAGCTAATTCTCTAGTAAGGTATTTATATCACAACAGTAAGCCTGAAAAGTTCGATTGAATGCAAACAAAAATACGATGGATCACATGATACACAAAGGGTCACCACAACCATTCATGGTTGAAACTATGCATGATTGAGTTTATGGTACGATATGGTTGACTCCATGATTGTATGGTTGCATGAGCATGGCTGCATGGTAGTGTGCATGCGCGTGTGCATGTGGCTATTCGCTGTGCTGGAATCCCTGCTACAAAATGCATTGAATGCACTTGTCGAATCTGCCATTGCGCATATCTGGCTTCATAGACGAAACCTGCAACAGGGGAATATCAGAGGAACCGACCGCACCAACTGCTGGCAACTTTTTCCACACGCCCCGAAGACGTGCTGTGAGGCCGTGCAGGCCGTATAAAAAGGCTTGCCAGGGCAAGTCTGCTTCAACTTGCACCTCTCAGAATTTGGCCACGTCCTTCCACCTGCAGCACATTGAGCATGTCCAACGTGAATTCTTGGCTGCAAAGAAAACAACTGTGCAGCCGAGTCCGCTCTTTCAGGATCTTGGTCGCAGCTGCGTAGTCCTCTCTCTGATGACACTGCATGGCAGTGGACGAACTTGGACAGCCGCTCTAGGACTTGAGCTTTCCAGCCTACGCACAAACTTAAGCCAAATGCAAGCAAACTCTCAAGGCCTCCTAATCACCACGTCCTGAGCCGCCAGGCCCCACTGCTTCTGCTCGCCATCAACGCCCAGGGTGGCGATCTTTTGGGAGAAGTCGCGGGCCTTCTGGTAAGCGGGGGAGCCCTCCCCACCAGAGAAGTAGATCCTCAGCTACCAAGTACGGCGGACGGGCATGCACCCCTGGCTGGAAGGCTTCTGAAATCTTCTGGATTTCTAAGGCGTCCCACCGCAAAGCACCGAATGGTCAGTCAAGCTCGGGCCTACAGAGTCTAGAGAGTCTAGAGTGGACCTGTAGCACATGGCTTGGGCCTCTACAGTGGCCATGTGGGTGCGGGAATTTCGGGGGATTCAGGGCCAAAGCTCCTTCCAGGAACTCCTTTGGCCAATGCAAATTAGGCGCAGGTCCTGCCTCATGTTGGCGGCCTCCAGCAGGTTGGACTTCAGCTGCTGCGCCTGCTTGGTCTTGATGTACACATCGGTGTTCTCGAAGCGGGTGAGGGCAGCGGCGAGGTCCTTCTTCCTTCGGTCCACCTCATCGGGCTTCCGAGCCTGGTACACGTTGTCCGCGCCGATCTCGCTGAACTGCGAGTACGGGTTGATGGGGTTGTCGTTCTGGTTGTAGATATCGGACTGAATGCCGCCACCCAGGCCGAAGAAGGAAAACCTCCACGCATGGGACCGTCACCGACTCGTCAGCTGTCGTCAGCCACTGGGGCCGCTGCTTCGGAACCTCTGCCGCAGCAGGGTTTGGGGCCGCAACGCTGGCTGCGACCTCACGCAGCGAAGAGGCGGGGGCGCGAACAAACACACACACACACACACACACACACACACACACAGAGACACAGAGACACACACAGAGACACACACAGAGACACAGACACAGACACAGACACAGACACAGACAGAGACAGAGACACACACAGAGACAGAGACAGAGACAGAGACAGAGACAGAGACAGAGACAGAGACAGAGACAGAGACAGAGACAGAGACAGAGACAGAGAGAGAGAGAGAGAAAGAACGAACACACACACACACACACAACCTGATGCACGCCTACACACACCCCTGCACACCCCTACAGACAGCCACACAGCACGCGCCGCGCACGCACGCGCACATGCACACTCGCACGCACAGGCACAGAGAAAGAGACGGAGACACGGATATAGACACGCCGACACCGGCAACCGTTGTCGAGCTGACTCGGAAATGTGAAATGCATCTTTCCCGGGTTCGGACCATGGCGGCTGCCATGGTGGCGGCTGCCTCACCACGCAACTTTGGCGTCACGAAGGTCTCGCTTCTCGGCAGCAGCCTGCTCCGTACCCCAGCATTCCGTGCCAGCTTATTCCAATGCTCACATGCCGCTCACGTGCACGCAGCATCTTGCAGTACTAGTAACTAGTACACGCTCCGCCACCCTTGAGCCCGCAACAATCCCGCAACTGCCAGCCTCAGGACCATCAGGAGGCCGCTGGCCAGCAGCACCTGGCGAACAGGATGAACAGCCATGCAGAATCGAACAAAACTCACGCCCCACTAAAGGGGCTCTCCATGTCTCCAACATCTCCTTTGAGGTTGAGGACATTTCCTTTCAGGGTTTAGGCGTTGGACGCAGCCATGACCATGAACAGTCTGGCTTGGGTGTATGGCACCTCTCCTTTGAGGGGGTCGTCAATGCCCGGTAACGGACGAAAGAAAGAAGTAATAGGGAACAGAGGTGACATGGTGTGGGCCTTCGACAGCACTGCAGATCGAGCCATGGGTGTACACAGACACGAAGGTCTGCAGGAGGCGGCGAATGGAAGCCAAAAAACTGCGGCAGGTGAATGTCAAAGGATCAGGGGATGCCGAAGGACTTTCAAGGTCCCAGGTAGTCTAACCTTCCAGCAAGATTTCGGCAGGTCTGGATGGCTGATGTCTGTACAGCGGTCAAAATCGTGCAGGAGCCCCCCCTGGACCGGCCCCGGCAGGGGGGGTCCCCGGAATCTGCCAGCCCGGGCCCTAGACCCCCCCAAGGGTTCCCCCCCGACCCCCGCAAATACACCAAAACACGCCAACGGTGCGGGTTTTGGGGTCCTCTTTATATTAGGAGTCACCTTCTGACCGTCTGAGTGAGCAGGCAGTTGATTAGGCTGTCAACAGATAGCAAGCCTATGCAAGTGCAACCATGCACGCAGATATGTTCTGCCTCTCGAACTTGTCTGTCAAAGCCATGCACCGTGCCGATGGCAGCCAACTTCAGAGACGGAACATGTAACTGAGGAACATCACAGGAACCGACCGCACTCATTGCTGGCAACTTTTTTCCACGCTCACGCCCCAAAGACGTGCTGTGAGGCCGTAACGGCCGTGCAAAAAGGATCGGCTTCAACTTGCACCTCTCAGAACTTGGCCATGTCCTTCCACCTGCAGCAGATTGAGCGTGGCTGAACATGCTTGAACACAAAATGAAGCATGGGTCAATGTCACAAGATTTCACAGCCGATTCCATAGGTTGCCCTACGCAAATTCGTGGCTGCAAAGAAAACAACTGTGCAGCCGAGTCCACTCTTTCAGGATCTTGGTCGCAGCTGCGTAGTCCTCTCTCTGATGACACTGCATGGCAGTGGACGAACTTGGACAGCCGCTCTACGACTTGAGCTTTCCAGCCTACGCGCAAACGCAAGCCAAATGCAAGCAAACACTGAAGGCCTCCTAATCACCACGTCCTGAGCCGCCAGGCCCCACTGCTTCTGCTCGCCATCAACGCCCAGGGTGGCGATCTTTTGGGAGAAGTCGCGGGCCTTCTGGTAAGCGGGAGAGCCCTCCCCACCAGAGAAGTAGATCCTCAGCTACCAAGTACGGCGGACGGGCATGCACCCCTGGCTGGAAGGCTTCTGAAACCCTCGGAGCATCTCTGATGTGTCCAAACGTGCACGAGACCGATGGCGAGTGCTCAAGCTCAGGCCTACTGAGTCTAGAGCGGACCAATGCCAGCGAGGCGCAGGTCCTGCCTCATGTTGGCGGCCTCCAGCAGGTTGGACTTCAGCTGCTGCGCCTGCTTGGTCTTGATGTACTCGTCGGTCTTCTCGAAGCGGATGAGGGCAGCAGCGAGGTCCTTCTTCCTTCGGTCCACCTCATCGGGCTTCCGAGCCTGGTACACGTTGTCCGCGCCGATCTCGCTGAACTGCGAGTATGGGTTGATGGGGTTGTCGTTCTGGTTGTAGATATCGGACTGAATGCCGCCACCCAAGCCGAAGAAGGAAAACCTGAACGCATGGGACCGTCACCGACTCGTCAGCTGTCGTCAGCCACTGGGGCCGCTGCTTCGGAACCTCTGCCGCAGCAGGGTTTGGGGCCGCAACGCTGGCTGCGACCTCAGCAAGTTGCCGGAAGCACACATTGTAGATGTTTGAAAATCTGGAGGTTCGAATCCATGGGCGCCTTCGGGGTTTCTTTTGTAATTTGCTCTGAGCAAATTTACTAGTATCTTCGCACTTCGTTTTTTGGATGCTTCTCAGCACAAACAGCATCGGCAACACACACTTGAACCACCCTTTGGGGGCAAGGACACTCTTCTGGAAGGATATCCAGTATCAACACGTGCGCACACTCGAGCTTAGCGAGCCACTCAATCTGTCGGGGTTACTCGAATACATCATGCACATTGAAAAAAGTCGGGTCCTGACCATTGCGGCTGCCATCGTGGCGGCTGCCTCACCACGCATCTTTGGCGTCACGAAGGTCTCGCTTCTCGGCAGCAACCTGCTCTGTACCATGTATGCCAGTGCATGCTGCTCACGTGTAGGGCATGTTGCAGTGCAGCGGTTTACCATCTTGACCAAAGCCCATCGCTTGTCCACAACCACTGCCAGCCTCAAGGCCAGAAGCAGGCCGCTGGCCAGCAGCACCTGCCGAATAGCCACGAAACATCTCAGCCTAAGTCTGATGGAGATTTTCCCAGTCCGCGGTGCTCTTTCAAACTCCATCGGGATACATGGGGACAGTTTGAGGTTCGACCCCAACTCACGAGAGTCCCGCAAGCAACCGATTCAAGCGCTGTTGCTGATGTCATCTGCTGACGTTGTATGGTTTAAGTTGCTCGCACGCTCTGCAGAGCTTTTGTGTGTTCCCAAGACGCCGTGAAGATCTGGCGACAAAGCTTGCACAACCCACTTGACTCCGTGTTCGAACTCCACGGCAAATGAAGATGTGCCTTTTCAGTTTCCTGTCACGTCGCAAGCCATTGCCGATCAGGAAACAAGAGACGAAAGCACGCGCGAGGTGCTAGAAACAAAAGCATATGCAGAGCCGGATGACTGCAACACTCTAGAATCGAAAGGAGATCAGCCTTCGACAGCAGCGCAGAACGAGCCATGGGTGCCAGCTATCCACAGAGGTCCACGAGGCGAAAAGAAGCCAAAGACTGCAGCGAGTCAGAAGTCGCGACAACCGCATTGGCGCGCAGCTGTGTGCATGAAGGACTGCATCGCTGCAGAGCTGAGTGCCAACGTTAGCTGGAGTAAGACTGTGTGACATGCCTTTTTTCCCATGTGTTCAGTAAGGTTCAGTAATGTTCAGTATTCAGTTGTTCCTCGAGCTGAAGCGAAGGGCTCCCGTGGTCCCTTTCTTCTCGATACGCTCAGGACTGTGACCCCTACAAGTACAAAATAGTACAAACCTCATCCACAGCGAGGGAGGTCGCTCAACATCAGACTGGCAGCGAGTGGTCGCAGGCAAAGTTTCACATCTGTGCGACTATCTCATAAAGCTGCAGGATCTTGCTGAGTTCCTGAGTCACATGGCCCTGCAAATCAACACTAACGTCGACAGAAACTTGACGCAGGATGCAAACCGAAACTAATGCAGACATTTTCTTCATGTGAACGCAATGCAAATGCAATGAGCATAGCACTGTTCTTCGGGGGGGGGGGGGGGGGGGGGGGGGGGGGCAGAATTCCGACGGCTGGCTTTTTGACTCACGGCGGAGCATGAGAAGGCCAGAGGTCTCAGCAGTCTCAATCCAAAAGTCTCAATCCTTCTCAGCGTGCTGCGAGCCGAGCGAGCCGCCTCCAAGCTTTGGGCTACCTCGCACGATTCGACCGCATCGCTGCACGTTGCAACCGTGGAGACTCGCATGCGAGCACCATCCATCAACAAGTGACAGGCCCACTGCCACATTCCAGCCCATCGATAGCATCTCACAGCGCTGTTGAAGGTGACGCAGTCTGCTGCCAGATTGTGCGCAGCGGCGTCTTGTAGAATGCCAGCACCAAGCTGCCATCTCGATGTCGGCTCACAGGAAGTGATTGCTGCGTTGCAAGCATGTACGGCGTGCACGGACATGCTGTCACCTACCATCGCGAGCGCACGCGTCCAAACTGCGGCAACAGCACAGGCACTTGTGGCAGCCGAGTATGTAAATTCATCACATCGGATGCCAACTCTGAACGCCTCCTCTTGTAGCCCTAAGGCATTGCACCACTCACGCATCTTTTCAACGGCACTCATGGCTGAGTTGAAGAGTATGATGTCAGCTTGTACATTGAGGCACCCCAGCTGTGTCATGGCCAGAGCGTGCTGCCAACGGGCTGGTTCAGATGCACTGATCAGCGAAGCGCAGGTGATGGCATCTGGCAGGAGCTGCTTTGAAAACATGATGCCAAGCCGTTGTACCACTTGCTGCCAGCGAGCTGCCTTGCCTAAAGACGAGATTGCTGTGTTGTAGCTGACAACGTCTGGCTGCACAAGCCAATCACCACAGGCATCCAGCAATAGTAAGGCTCGATGAAACATTGACACCCTGTCACAAGTGCTGATCGCCACGTTGACGAAGAGAACGTCAAGAGAGGCCCTCATGAGCGCCGCCTCCGTCAACAACACCACGGCCTGTTGCCATTGCTTGGCCTGCTCACAAACCGCAAGGACTGCCGTCACTGCGGAGCTGGCCGAGCTGGCCGAGCCGGCCTCGGAAGCCTTTGCTTTCGCTAAATTCGTTGCACAAACCGCGCGCGATCGAGCATTCGCGTATGTGAAAATCGCCTGCACCCACACGCCTGCCTGCTTTGCCTGCTTGCAGCTGGTGACGACTGACGTGCATGTGGTTGCATCTGGCTGCATCCGCCCGGCCTTGATCTCAAGGAACAGGGACAAAGCCGCGTGCCAGTGCCCGCCAGCTGCAAGACTGCTGATGCTGGCGTTGTACATAATCACATCTCGACAAATCTGGCCAAGCTGGCCCACAGCAGATTGCAAAATGTTTAAAGCTTGCTTCCAAACAGCTGCCTTGCCACAAGCTTGAACGGCTGAGGTCAACGACACGGCGTCGACGACATAGCGTTGGTCAACCGAGTCATGCAAGACTTGAGAGCACCATCGCCATTGCGAGGACTCGGCCATCGCATGTAGTGCTGAGTTCTTGCAAACAGTGTTGGCTCTCAATGACGCTGCTCTTGCATGCTCCTGAAGACTGGAGGCCAAGCGCCACTCTGGAAAGTTGGAACTAAGACTTCTAAGAGCAGCACTGAGGGAATAAGCATCTTGCCGCAGCCGGCGGCGCTCAGTCTCTGTGAAGAGGGCCATCGAAACCTGCCACTGTACACTTCGACCCAGCGCAGAGTTGTAGGCCACGATGTCTTCCCGCAAGCCTGCTAAAGCTATTAGCCTCAAGCAAACCAAGGCTCGGCGCCACACGAAGGCTCTTTGGCAGCAAGTGGCGATTTGGCTACATGCCATAATGTCCAGCTGAAGGTGACGCAAAAGGATTCTCCTGAACAGTTGTGCTGCGTGACTCCATGCTGCACCGCATGATGTGATGGCAGTGCTGTAGCGCTTCAACTTCAGGAGGTGAGTCTCTCGGGAGTCATTCGATTCCAGCTGAGTCAGGGATGTGAGACTCCGCTCCCAGCGTCTAGTGGCACGGCCAGAGGCGAGGTTGCCGCGCGACTGCGCGACCTGGCTCGGAGCATTCACATGGCAGACGTTCAAGTCCTCAACGAAGCGTCCACTGGCTGCGCGCTTTCTAGACCGGCATCGGCCAGTTTGGACATAACTGCCATAACTCTGCATTCCAGTCCCGCATGCTTGGCCACAGGGTATGCCGCATCCAGCTCTGCCTCACAATCGCTGCCGAGGGCCAGTCAGCCCCCGAAGGAGGTCGTGCCCCTTCCCATGCCCACGATTCTGCAAACCGGGAAGCTCGAGGAGTTTCTGAGTGCTCTCGAAACCATCAAATGGCTGCGAGACTGCACAGGACAAAAATAATGATAATAATAATAATAACATAATAGCTTTAACAATATCTAGGGTATAACGCATATTAATATATAACTATAAAAAATCACACTAATAAAAGGGAGCTTAGCGAAGATGAGGCGCCGCTTAGCGAACTCGGCTCCTACACTCGAGAAGTCGTTTTGCTCTCCGTGTCCTTTGGACTCCGGGCCTTTGGGCCAAACTCTGCCATGGTTTGACCATCGCAGATCCTGGCTTGAAGCGCCCATCCTAGCCTGGATTCGGCAGAGGCGACGGACTAAAAGTATTCGATAAAAACTCGTCTTTTCGTTTTGCTTTTGATTTTTTGGGGGGGGGGGGGGGGAGGATTGGATGGAAGCCAAATTCCAGGAGATTGTGGTGGAGGTGAGACACTGCTTGTCACCAGACATCTTCCCTCTCGACTTCACGCACTCCGATGCGAGAGACGTATGCTTTCAAATGCTTTCCTCTATCTCTCCTTCTGGCGGTTTGCATGGTGCTGTTGCCATGTCCTGCATGGCGCCGTTGCCATGTCCTGCACCTGGAAGAAATATTCAATCTCAAGGCCGAGGGAACGATGATGCAGTGGCACAGACAACCTCTTGACAGCTCCGGTTGAGCTTGAGGTATGGGAACAAAATGATACAGCTGCAGCCGCGTGCAGCGAAGTCGCGCAGATATTGGAGAGGTCTGATGTGTTTCATTGTCTCTGTGATGTCACTGTGCAGCTACGTTACAGACTACACCATCTGAGGTGGTGTGCACATCAGTACTGATCTGCTCTCACTTTGTAGGTTGCCGCGGACTTTGGGCGGTTAAGCCTGCATGGTTCTTGAAGCTTGTCCAAGACTTCTATCTTAGAATCTCATGTGCGAGTAAATTTCTGACAGCCAGCCTGGTGGCAGCCGGCATGGAGTCAGCTTCCGTCGCAAGGCCACATGCCGAGTCTGTAGAGGACAGCCGGGGCAAACCCCTGCAAGCCACCAGTCGCAGCATGTTCGTCCAATGCAGCTGCAAGAGCAAAACACGCCGCCGCCTTCCTTTCTCGAAGCCATCATCCACTGGTCTCCTCGGACCTTCGACAGGGCTCGACAGCTCTGCACGACGAGCCAAGTGTCGAATCACTGCTCACGGCCTTCAGAAGTCCCCTGGCGCTTGGCAGCTGTCCCCCTCGTAATCCCTCATCCTCTCCCGCCTGCGCCTGCGGACATGGACCGCTGGCAGGCGGACGCGGGGCGGGTCTCCACGGAGCTGGCCGACTGGGAGGTGACCTCAAATTGGTCTTGAAATAGTGTCTGCCGGCCCTGGGGCGGCGTGTTGGATGTTTGCGTACACCTCCCAAGAACATTGAACTGTCCCCAACACCATCCTCCCTAACACCACCATGGGTTTCTGCTTTTTCCAGAAAACATCTGCCAGTCGGGACCTGATCCGGGGGCTCCGAAAACAAGCCCCTAGCCGTAAGTTAACCGTACAGTATATTGGCATCATTGATCATGTTTGCTGTGAAGATTAAAGGTACAGTTTGATTTAGTTTGATTTGGTGAATACTATCCATTAGGGGAGTCACGTGAAGAACATAATAAAGCCGGAAATTGAAAAATGCGAGTTGAGTTAACTTTTTTGCTACCCCAAAAGAAGGATAAAGAGCAAGAATATGCGGAAAAAAACAGGGTGAACGCAGTGGGCGAGAAAAACACAAAAGTTCCTTGCCGACCCTCCCGAAGCCAAGATCCGAGTCCAGACACGCCCTCCGGAAGGAGTCTTTTTTGAGCTCCCCGACCGAATTCTCGCTCCTGGGTAGATTTTGCGGGGTGGGGGGGACACCCTACCGGCGCACATCAGCCCCGTTAAAAAAAGAAACGGACTCCGACTTTTTCTTGTGGAGGGGCGCAGTATGAGCGTTCCCAAGCTCATTCTGCATCAGCGTCTAGGACGGGTGGGGGGGTGCGGGTTGGGGAACTTTCCGAGGCTCACACCCGCGCACATGCGCCCAACTGGACTTGGCCTCCACTTAGAAAAAATGGTGTTTCGTATTTCTTCGTACTTGTGATTGATCCTCTAGGTCGAATTTTCGTTGTCTCGTTTATCTTCTTGTTATTGGGGCGACAACCCCCTTACATTGAGAAAAGAGAAGATGTCATGCTGTCATTGCATGTTACTTTCCTCTCATCAAATCAGATCAGGCCAGGGCCTTTCGACAAGACCTCAGCCAAGCAAAATGCCATGCTACGCCACACTGATGCGACTGCACCAGGCCCGATTGCGCGTGCCATCGAGGACAGGGCGCGTCGATGTTCTGCATCTTAAACTTGTTCTGAATGTGCATTTTTAGAGCCTGTGACAGCATGCAAACGCTTCAAAATTGACTCTTTGCTCCATACTTCCTTTCCTGCAAACAGCTCTGAGTAGAAAGGAATGGACTCCAACAAACCATCCTCAGCTACCGTAGCAATCTTGGCGAGCCTGCCGTGTCTGCCGCAGGTTTTCCAACGCACTCCTTGCTGCCAGTTGATTAAAACCTCTAATCGCCTAAAGAAACTCAGCCATCCTTGTGTCATCGATCCTTGCCACCTGCCAAAACTCAAAGAGGGCTAAGGTTTCCAGGTTGCGGGTTTCGGAGTCGAGGGTAGAAGACCGACATAATTTTGAGGCTAAAAAGGCAGGAAATCTGGCCTTGGCCAGATTCTCTTTGCCGATACAGCGCTTCGCACTCCTTGCCAAAGATCTCTCTGCCACTGCTATGGTGATGTCCACCTGCAGCGCAGGCACACTCACTGTTGCTGGGCGAGTTGTGCATTGGAACCACCTCCGAAGCTTGTTCTCGCAACTGCTTCGCGGCCTTTTCGGTGTCCATGAGCCTTCCACTACAACGCACAACTGCAGTTGAGCACCTGTAAACTCGTACTGCCTTGCCTTCGCTCAAGAAGTAGCTCTGACCGCTGTCTAGCTCGCCGGCACCGCTCCTCTGTGGTCTGCACAGCTACACCGCCTCAGCCCACGATGTTGCGTCCATGTTACATACATGGGCTGTTGGGGAACTTGTCCCAAGTTGCGCACAGCGAGTGGCAAGCTCGGCTGCAGCGGCAAGTAGCATTTCCGCACGCTGCCCCAGCTCCGCATTCCGCGGCTCTGGAACATCGACATCTGGCACAAGGCTACGAAACGCTGTGCACACGGCCTCTATGGCTCTAAAACTGCCATTTTATGAAGCACATGAAGGTAAACATGTCCCATGCGGCCTTCACCAGGCTCCGCAGAGACTGACAGAAGAACAGCCACTACTGCACGACAGCGCTCTGAAGCATGTCGCTGAGAAGCACCCTCCTGTGAACAGTAGAGAACTGATTTCTGGCCCAACTGCATGGCATAGGGTTCATGTGCGTGTTGGAGTGGCTTGTTACAATCTTGAAAAATGCTATACCTATATATATATATATGTCAAACCCTATTCTGGGGGGTTACCATATATATATATGTGCATATATACATATATGCATATATGTATGTACATGTGTATATATATATATATATATCTCTCTCTCTCTCTCTCTCCTTTGGGGATCTTTGCGGCTGTTGCCCGGTCTGGCACCCGCGTGGGTTGGGGTTGAGTTTACAGACTACTCTCGGCCTTGGAGAGCTCGAGTCTCAGCCTCGGCACAGCGAAGCGCTCAAGGCATCTTGCATCTCGAATGATCCCAAGATCCCTCTGGGTTCGTGGCTGTCCAATCATCTCTAAGGCTCGTCGGCATTCGCCCTCCAGGTTTAGGAGCTCGTTCCTCGCCTCACCTCGGATGTCTGTGGCAAAACCCGATGAGATACCAATCCTGACCACCAAGGTCAACTGCTCAAAGAAGCTTGCTAAGAACTTCTCGGGACAAGTCGCTGATGCACACACGCTGATCTTCCAAAGCCTTCTGCGCAGCATCACCTGCCATCTCCTCCGAGATCTCCGAGGTTAGTGAAGTGCTGGCTGTGTATGGGGCCGGTAGACCCTCTTAATTCTCACAGCTTTCTCAACTGGCACACCTACCGAAGCAGAACAGCCGTCCTCGGGAGGAGCATCTGATCGCAAATATAGACGCTGGTGGCAGACCTCCACACAGGCAGGGGCTGAGTGGCTGAACCGTCAAACTGCGAGCTTGGCCCAATTGATCTTGAAGCCAGCCTTGAGATCTGCAAACTGAGCATATCCTGGGCCCCCAAAGACGAAAACCCATGCAGGTACCGTACAGCCACGTGTGCTGTGGGCTGCTTGCCAAATGCTTGCGAAGAGTCTGGCATGCTGCAGTCGTCGAAGACACTGGCCGATCTGCCGGAGCATATCATCCACCTGGACGTTGCACTTCTCACACATCTTGACGACTTCCATGCCTTCGCGCTGCGCCACAAACAGCCCATACATGAAGGCAAACAGACATGGAACTAACCACCGGTCCGCCATGTCTTGCAAAATACGCATCGCATGGCATTGCTAGCGTGCGAGCCCAGTTCTCAGCGCAGCACATGTGTCAGCTCTTACTTTCAGTGCTGCAGCTTGCACCTGGCCAGGGCAACAAAGTCAGACCCTAAAGCTGTAGACTTCAAACCCAGAAAACGGATTGCAAGGGGTCGAACTTCCTCCTGTTGACAAGTGAGTCTGAGACGCGTCCCAGATGACAGCGCATTTTGTCCCCCTTCGCGATTCTATTTGTTCGTGCCTCTCGTCTTCTTCCTCGACCTCCACGAATTTGAGTTCTTGCGGTCGCCCTTCTTGTCTCCTTTTCTGGGATCTCCGTTGTCGCGCCCCCCCCCCCCCCCCCCCCGGTTCTGTCCGCAGGAAGTGCCTCCCAGCACGGGCCACGGGACCGGAAAGGCAGGAGGGATCACCCTAAAAGAGACCGAACCCTACAGTATTTTTTTAAAGCCCGGCCGTCCCTTGACCCCAAGAACCAACATCAAGGTCTCGTGTCAAAACACCGTTGCACGCAGAGTTTGCAACACATCATGAAGCCTTGGCTCTGCGAATGTCCATGGAGGGGGCGTAAAGCTGCTACCAAGCGCTGCAACCGAAGCTAGACCGACAACATTCTGCCAGATGCCGGTCCTCGACGAAACCAAGCTTCAGGCCTAGCTGTTTATTGTCCGTGGGGACATACATGGGTTGGTATTTTAATGGGGACGCGCGCGACACGTGTTGGGGTCGGGGTATGTTTCGCGGGGGTATGTTTCGAGGTATGTTTCGGGGTATGTTTCGGGGGTATGTTTCGGGTCTGTTTCGCGGCATCATGAGCTACTTTGCCTGCAATTTCGGGGGTATGTGACGGGGTATGTTTCGAGGGTATGTTTCGGGGTATGTTACGGGGTATGTTTCGCGGGTGTGCAACCCGTGTGCCCTTCTTAAACCTGAGCCCCCCCAAAAAACACAAACCCACATGGATATACCCTGAAGCTCGAGCTCTGGACGCTCTTCCCCATGAAGGGCTTGAGACAAAGATGAAGACTTCACAAGTTTTCGAGCCTGAAATCGAGTGTTGCGACCCTCTTCTAGCTTACGATCCTGCATGATTACGATTCTCTACGTTCTTGCTGCTTGGGGGTCAAGGCTGGTGAAACTGAATTCAGGGTTAGTGAACTAAGGCTATTTGGTGTCTTCTCGCGCCTCGCGTTCCGACGCCTCAGCCGCTCTGCCTTTGTCGGCATCGGCTACAATGGCTTTTTCGGCATCATTGATGCCCTGCAGCACATGTCGCCTTGATGCGCAGTACGATGCACAGTAGAGGTATGAAGTGGCACGAGCATGTCAGTCTCAAGCAGCTGATGTTTGCCTCCACTCTTGCCGCAAGGTCACGAGAGGAACTTTGCCTTTCGCAGAGCATGATAGTGGGCGATGGCGTAGGGTGAAGCTGCAGCCATTTCCAGCCAGCCAGGAGGACATCACATCTGATGAGGCCAGCTTCACAAAGCGGCCATTTCAAGTTAAGTCTGCTTGCACGTATCCTTCCCATCCACTCTGAAGTACATCGGTGTCCGACAAATTGTGTTTTGAGAACCGGTTGCCTGCGTCGAACGAAGCTACATTTACCATCGCACCTGCTGGGCTGCTGCAGAGCCGCTCAGAAAACAGAATCCACGCGAGCCTTAAAGACCTGGTGGCAAGAGTGGGCAAGAGTGGGCTACAGTGGGCTACAGCTGAGGAGGAGTCGACAGTTGTTTTCCCTTCTGCGCTCTCCAAACGTCTCTGTCAGCCTTAAAAAAGGCTTGCTCGTGCAAGCCTTTTACAACCAGATCTCTCAGAACTTGGCCACATCCTTCCACCTTTTACTTGCGCATTGAATCGCATTGAGAAAGGCCCACAAGATGTCACAGCCGATTCGAGCAGTGTCGATGTTACGTTCTTGACTGCGTACGCTCGCAGACAGTTGTCAACGGCATCCAGCGGCATGAGTTGCACAAAGAACATCGAGAAAAAACAAAACACAACTGTGCAGCCGAGTCCGCTCTTTCAGGATCTTGGTCGCTGCTGCGAAGTCCTCTCTCCGATGACAGCGTGTGGCAGACAGAAAGCTCGGCTGTTTAAGCAGGCAAGCAAACGCAAGCAAACGCAGGCAAACGCAGGCAAACCCTGAAGGCCCCTGCGGCATCCTACTTGGAGGTTCATGGCTACTTATGAATAAGGGTTTGAAGTAGGGTAATTATGGCAATAAGGGTACTCGTGAACCTCCAAGCTATGCAGGCAGCACGGCACCGTCACCGCGTCCTGAGCCGCCAGGCCCCACTGCTTCTGCTCGCCATCAACGCCCAGGGTGGCGATCTTTTGGGAGAAGTCGCGGGCCTTCTGGTAAGCGGGGGAGCCCTCCGCACCGGAGAAGTAGATCCTCAGGTACCAAGTACGCCGGATGGGCAATGCTCAAGCTCGGGCATGCAAAGTCTAGAGCAGACCTGTGGAAAGCAGCCAGTTTGTGCCCTTTTCTGGGATCCTTGGCCAATGCAAGCGAGGCGCAGGTCCTGCCTCATGTTGGCGGCCTCCAGCAGGTTGGACTTCAGCTGCTGCGCCTGCTTGGTCTTGATGTACACATCGGTGTTCTCGAAGCGGGTGAGGGCAGCGGCGAGGTCCTTCTTCCTTCGGTCGACCTCATCGGGTTTCCGGGCCTGGTAAACGTTGTCCGAGCCGATCTCGCTGAACTGCGAGTATGGGTTGATGGGGTTGTCGTTCTGGTTGTAGATGTCGGACTGAATGCCGCCACCCAGGCCAAAGAAGGAAAACCTGAACGCATGGGACCCCCGTCACCGACTCGTCAAGCTGTCAAACCTCGTCAACTGTGCGCAGCCACTGGGGCCGCTGCTTCGGGACCTCTGCCACAGCAGGGTTTGGGGCCGCAACGCTCGCCGCGACCTCACGCACCAGCCACACGCTGAAGAGAGGACACACACAACAGCGGCACTCGAACATGCAACATGCACATACACGCACACCCGCACACGGCACACCCACACCCCCACCCCCCGCAGCCAGCCAGCCACGCGCAAGGCTGCCCCACCCACACACCCACACCCACACCCACACCCACACCCACACACCCACACACACACACACACACACACATACCGACCGGCAACCGTTGTCGGGCTAGCATACAACGCTTCTTTCTCGGGCTCCAACCATGGCGGCTGCCATCGTGGCGGCTGCCTCACCGCGCAGCTTTGGCGTCACGAAGGTCTCGCTTCTCGGCAGCAGCCTGCTCCGAACCAGTGTCCCATGCCGATGCATGCCAACAATGCTCACAGATGCCCACATGCCGGCCATGCGCACACAGCATCTTGCCGTACAGCACTCCACCCTTGCCCGCAACTGCCCGCAACTGCCCGCAACTGCCCGCAACTGCCCGCAACTGCCCGCAACTGCTGCAACTTGTCCACAACTGCCTCAGGGAAATAAGGAGGCCGCTGGCCAGCAGCACCTGGTGAACATCCATACTCTCAGACCATCGCAAGCCCGTGTCGCTCCGGAGTCAAACGACATCGGGATGGTTTTCGACAAGGTCCTTCATATGCGCTTCAGTGCGACCAACAGCCTCCTGTATGATTTTGTCTTTGCATGGGACAATTGGGACAAAAATGGACGAACGCCAAGCCGCAAAGGCTTCTGAGTGGACAAGCTCAAGCATGCACACATCATGCACAGAAGCGCGATTGGAATAGAGGGACTAGGCGAGAAAGCAGTGGAGTTTGCTTCTCATCGGCCTTTGACAACAGTGCACCGCGAGCCATGGCTGTCACAGAGCCGCAGAGGTCTGGGAGGGTGCGCAAAGGTAGCCAAAAACTGCAGCGAGTCGCCGCTGAGTCACCTCAGCCTCGTGTTTGCTTGTTGTGTATTGCCTTTGCCCACGATAGATTCCAGTAGATCGTTGCACACGAACATCTTTTATCTGGTCAGGCCTTAAAAAAGGCTTGCTCATGCAAGCCTTTTACAACCAGATCTCTCAGAACTTGGCCACATCCTTCCACCTGCGTATTGAGGATGAACATGGTTGAACATGAGCTGAACATCGGACGTGAAGCTTGAACGTTGCATGCTTGGGGGTCAAGGCTCACAAGATGTCACAGCCGATTCGAGCGGTGTCTAGCTTGAATTGCAGGCTCGCAGACAACTGTCAACGGCAGCCAACGGCACATTGAGTCGCATGAGTTGCACGAAGAACATCGAGAAAAAAAAAACACAACTGTGCAGCCGAGTCCGCTCTTTCAGGATCTTGGTCGCTGCTGCGAAGTCCTCTCTCCGATGACAGCGTGTGGCAGACAGAAAGCTAGAAAGCTCGGCTGTTTAAGCAAAAAGGCTGCGGCATCCTACTTGGAGGTTCATGGCTACTTATGAATAGTGTTAGAAGCAGGGTAATTATGGCAATACCCTTATTTAGGGTACTCATGAACCTCCAAGTTATGCAGGCAGCACGGCACCGTCACCCCGTCCTGAGCCGCCAGGCCCCACTGCTTCTGCTCGCCATCAACGCCCAGGGTGGCGATCTTTTGGGAGAAGTCGCGGGCCTTCTGGTAAGCGGGGGAGCCCTCCGCACCGGAGAAGTAGATCCTCAGGTACCAAGTACGCCGGATGGGCAATGCTCAAGCTCGGGCATGCAAAGTCTAGAGCAGACCTGTGGAAAGCAGCCAGTTTGTGCCCTTTTCTGGGAATCCTTGGCCAATGCAAGCGAGGCGCAGGTCCTGCCTCATGTTGGCGGCCTCCAGCAGGTTGGACTTCAGCTGCTGCGCCTGCTTGGTCTTGATGTACACATCGGTGTTCTCGAAGCGGGTGAGGGCAGCGGCGAGGTCCTTCTTCCTTCGGTCGACCTCATCGGGTTTCCGGGCCTGGTAAACGTTGTCCGAGCCGATCTCGCTGAACTGCGAGTATGGGTTGATGGGGTTGTCGTTCTGGTTGTAGATGTCGGACTGAATGCCGCCACCCAGGCCAAAGAAGGAAAACCTGAACGCATGGGACCCCGTCACCGACTCGTCAAGCTGTCAAACCTCGTCAACTGTGCGCAGCCACTGGGGCCGCTGCTTCGGGACCTCTGCCACAGCAGGGTTTGGGGCCGCAACGCTCGCCGCGACCTCACGCACCAGCCGCACGCTGAAGAGACGACACACACACACACACACAACAGCGGCACACATGCAACATGCACATACACGCACACCCGCACACGGCACACCCACACCCCCACCCCCCGCAGCCAGCCAGCCAGCCAGCCAGACAGCAACACGCACGGCTGCCTCCACCAACACACACACACACATACCGACCGGCAACCGTTGTCGGGCTAGCATACAACGCTTCTTTCTCGGGCTCCAACCATGGCGGCTGCCATCGTGGCGGCTGCCTCACCGCGCAGCTTTGGCGTCACGAAGGTCTCGCTTCTCGGCAGCAGCCTGCTCCGAACCAGTGTCCCATGCCGATGCATGCCAACAATGCTCACAGATGCCCACATGCCGGCCATGCGCACACAGCATCTTGCCGTACAGCACTCCACCCTTGCCCGCAACTGCCCGCAACTGCCTCAGGGTAATAAGGAGGCCGCTGGCCAGCAGCACCTGGTGAACATCCATACTCTCAGACCATCGCAAGCCCGTGTCGCTCCGGAGTCAAACGACATCGGGATGGTTTTCGACAAGGTCCTTCATATGCGCTTCAGTGCGACCAACAGCCTCCTGTATGATTTTGTCTTTGCATGGGACAATTGGGACAAACATGGACGAACGCCAAGCCGCAAAGGCTTCTGAGTGGACAAGCTCAAGCATGCACACATCATGCACAGAAGCGCGATTGGAATAGAGGGACTAGGCGAGAAAGCAGTGGAGTTTGCTTCTCATCGGCCTTTGACAACAGTGCACCGCGAGCCATGGCTGTCACAGAGCCGAAGAGGTCTGGGAGGGTGCGCAAAGGTAGCCAAAAACTGCAGCGAGTCGCCGCTGAGTCACCTCAGCCTCGTGTTTGCTTGTTGTGTATTGCCTTTGCCCACGATAGATTCCAGTAGATCGTTGCACACGAACATCTTTTATCTGGTCAGGCCTTAAAAAAGGCTTGCTCATGCAAGCCTTTTACAACCAGATCTCTCAGAACTTGGCCACATCCTTCCACCTGCGTATTGAGGATGAACATGGTTGAACATGAGCTGAACATCGGGCGTGAAGCTTGAACGTTGCATGCTTGGGGGTCAAGGCTAACAAGATGTCACAGCCGATTCGAGCGGTGTCTAGCTTGAATTGCAGGCTCGCAGACAACTGTCAACGGCAGCCAACGGCACATTGAGTCGCATGAGTTGCACGAAGAACATCGAGAAAAAAAACACAACTGTGCAGCCGAGTCCGCTCTTTCAGGATCTTGGTCGCTGCTGCGAAGTCCTCTCTCCGATGACAGCGTGTGGCAGACAGAAAGCGGCTGTTTAAACAAAAAAAGGCAAACGCAAGCAAACGCACTCAAACGCAGGCAAACGCAGGCAAACCCTGAAGGCCTCTGCGGCATCCTACTTGGAGGTTCATGGCTACTTATCAATAGGGTTAGAAGTAGGGCAATTATGGCAATTCCCTTATTTAGGGTACTCATGAACCTCCAAGCTATGCAGGCAGCACGGCACCGTCACCCCGTCCTGAGCCGCCAGGCCCCACTGCTTCTGCTCGCCATCAACGCCCAGGGTGGCGATCTTTTGGGAGAAGTCGCGGGCCTTCTGGTAAGCGGGGGAGCCCTCCGCACCGGAGAAGTAGATCCTCAGGTACCAAGTACGCCGGATGGGCAATGCTCAAGCTCGGGCATGCAAAGTCTAGAGCAGACCTGTGGAAAGCAGCCAGTTTGTGCCCTTTTCTGGGAATCCTTGGCCAATGCAAGCGAGGCGCAGGTCCTGCCTCATGTTGGCGGCCTCCAGCAGGTTGGACTTCAGCTGCTGCGCCTGCTTGGTCTTGATGTACACATCGGTGTTCTCGAAGCGGGTGAGGGCAGCGGCGAGGTCCTTCTTCCTTCGGTCGACCTCATCGGGTTTCCGGGCCTGGTAAACGTTGTCCGAGCCGATCTCGCTGAACTGCGAGTATGGGTTGATGGGGTTGTCGTTCTGGTTGTAGATGTCGGACTGAATGCCGCCACCCAGGCCAAAGAAGGAAAACCTGAACGCATGGGACCCCCGTCACCGACTCGTCAAGCTGTCAAACCTCGTCAACTGTGCGCAGCCACTGGGGCCGCTGCTTCGGGACCTCTGCCACAGCAGGGTTTGGGGCCGCAACGCTCGCCGCGACCTCACGCACCAGCCACACGCTGAAGAGAGGACACACACAACAGCGGCACACGAACATGCAACATGCACATACACGCACACCCGCACACGGCACACCCACACCCCCACCCCCCGCAGCCAGCCAGCCAGCCAGACAGCAACACGCACGGCTGCCCCACCCACACACACACACACACACACACACACTTGTGCAATCTCCACACCAAGTCTTGGGGTCCTGTTTACCTGGTCTACACCTCACAATCCTGAAGTTCCCAACTTGCTAAAATGATTCGTGAGACTGAAGAAATCGCAGGTACACAGAACTGGCCAAGTTCTGCATCCCATGAGATCAGGTAGCTTCATTGGATGTGGTCCCTGATCTCACGCCACATCCCCCTGCATGCTCTAACGGTAACAGCTCTTCACACTTGCTCCCTTGGCAACAGGGTTGGCACACACACACACACACATACCGACCAGCAACCGTTGTCGGGCTAGCATACAACGCGTCTTTCTCGGGCTCCAACCATGGCGGCTGCCATCGTGGCGGCTGCCTCACCGCGCAGCTTTGGCGTCACGAAGGTCTCGCTTCTCGGCAGCAGCCTGCTCCGAACCAGTGTCCCATGCCGATGCATGCCAACAATGCTCACAGATGCCCACATGCCGACCATGCGCGCACAGCATCTTGCCGTACAGCACTCCACCCTTGCCCGCAACTGCCCTCAACTGCCCGCAACTTGCCCACAACTGCCTCAGGGTCACAAGGAGGAGGCCGCAGGCCAGCAGCACCTGCAAGCATCCATACTCTCAAACCATCACAAAACCCGTGTTGCTCTACAATCAAAACTTGTATGGCTTGCGGGCAGTGTGCAGATTGATATTTGACTAAAACAGACCGATTCATTCTACTCGATACCGTGGGCACAAGAAGCACTGAAGACACGGACGCAACCTTCGGTCGACCACGGATGCTCACTGCTCTGGGCAAGGGAAGTAACTGGCATGGACTTCATCATCGCTCGATGTGGCTCAAGCATGAATGCTTTGGGCAAACGCAGCAGCGCTGTGCAGCCGTCACAATGGTCACCAGGAAGCACTGGTCACACGGGCGGAATTCTCGGTCAGGAAGCACTGACTTCATCATCGCTCGAGCTTGGATGCTCTGGGCTGAAACAGCAATGGTCAGAATGGTCAACACGACCTTTGCTGCTGCCGTGACAGGAAACACTGGTCGTAATTACCATCTAGGCGCGGGAAGCACGGGCGACACCGACATGAGTATGTCATCACTCGAGCATGGATGCTCTGAGTAAATGCAGCAGTGGTCAGACTGGCCACCTCGACCATGGATGCTCTGGGCAAACGAAGCGGGAGTTGGGGAGGGGAGGGGGGATGGGGTTGATTCACTGTTTGGGACGAGGATAGGGGAGAGAGGAGGGGGGATTCGGGGAGCAGAGTGAATGGGGCAATAGTAGTAGCAGGAACCGCGTTGGAAAACGATCGGAAAACAGTAGCAGAACGAATCGCAATCACGGACAACCAACGTTGCCACCGAGCCAAGTGGCAGTACGATGAATCCCGTGGAAGAATGAGTCACAGTAGAATGAACCGTGTGGCAAAATCTGGTAAAATAAATAGGACAAATATGCGCAGAAAGAATCGCGGGGTCATTAGCGAACCGGGCAGTGCTTGTAGAGCGAATCGGGCCAAATTAGAAGGAATCGCAGTACAAAGAACCCCATGGTAGACGGAACGCGAGTAGCAGAGTTAGTGAATCGAGGCTCTTTCATGGCTTTCCAGAAGGTCCTTCATCTGCACTTCGACCAACAGCCTCCTCAGTTGGTCCGAGACTATCGCTTCAGACCACTTGCAATACCGACCCGGCTCCGCTGCGGCACCGACACATGCCAAATGGAAACGGCGGAAAACAACGCCAGGAAAGTAGCTCAGCTGGCTCCCCTTGAGTAGATCTTGTCTTTGGGACAGACTGGGACAAAAACGGACAAACCCGAGGCCACCAAGCCCACCGGCCAGCCATGCGGCAACGTCCCAGGCATGTGTGTGTGTGTGTGTGCAAAAGATGAGGAGATCGCGCGAATTTTACTGCACAGAAGCGACTGGATGAGGGAAAACAAGTGAAGCTCGTCACTGGCCTTCGACAGCAGTCCAGAGCGAGCCATGACTGTCAGCCGCAGAGGTCTGGGAGGAGGCACCAATAAAAACCAAAAAAAACTGCAGCGAGCGGCATGGGCAATGCGAGCAACTCACGACAGGTGAAGGCGCAGATACCTCAAGATGTGCACAGCATTCTGTACGAAATCTGCCGCTTCATTTCTCTGGTGAGCCAACGGTGCCCATCTGTGGCTGCAAATATTTCTCTTGTAGAAATTGCACGAAGGCTCTCCACAGCAGGGTGGAGCGGCCCTGCTTAGGTCCAGTGAATTTGCATGAGCCATCACGGCTGCAGGCAAAAGCCCACCAAATTTCAAACTTGCGGGCTCCATGCACATCTATACTGTCTATACCCAGCCATGCACATCTGTGCGGTGCAGGAATGGAAGGCCTGTGTCGAAAGTCCTGTAATTCAGTGACTAGCGGGAGGGCTTCCACGATCACTGCAACGACGAAAGGCAGCAAAACTAGCATACGGCCGAAAGCCGTTGCATCAAGAGCCTGCGCCCGAAGCCTCAGATGCCGTCCATGTCGCGATATGAGATAACAACGCTGACCTTCAGACGAATTCCAGACTCCGTAGAGACCCATCCATCGAAACCATGAGGTTCAAAAGCTTTGCTGTTCAACTTCACCGTGCCGACCGCCTTGTCCACTCCCCAAGGCCACACTGCATCCCACACTTTGACCTCAAGCTCATCCCCGGGCTCGTACTCTTCAAGGTGTAACGTCTCGCCCCAGGCCGGCGATGCCATGTTCTTCTTCTTCGAGGTGCGAGGAGTCGTCCGCCATTTCCGGTTGCTGGCTTCGATGGTGGCGTAGATGCTAGGCTTGTCGCCGAGCAGCGGGCGGGCGGAACGGGTTGGAAGGCCCCGCGCCTGAACCACCTTCACGGACACGCTTCTAATTGCCATCACGATGCGTCGAAGGTATTCTGGAGGCAGGTGGAACATTATGTCCGGGACAAAAGACACAATGGTCGGCTCGAACATGGATTCCTCTGTCATGGCGCCGAAATTTTGTGGCCTGTCGGACATCTTGACCGTTCTCGCCCTGGGATGCGTATATCTGAACGCATAGGTGAGCCAAGGTACAGGGTCAAAGGACATGTAGTCCTGGTTGAAGAACCGTGACCCAGGAAATACCCCATCCGGGCGCTGATAATTCCACAACTGCGTTGTCGAAATGCCAGGACCTAATTTGGGCAAAACAAAAGGAGGCAACACTGAGACCGGGGAAGGTGGCCCCCAAAACAAAGTTCGTCCAAACCCGCGCCCCTTCGTAGTCCCCTGGCCTTCTGCTAACTTCCTTGGACCTTGCCTGAGTTCGCTCACCTTTATCTGATTTTCATGGCCTCGTTTTCCTCATCTAACCCTTGAGCCCTTCGTGAACCTTGCAAAGGGTTCGCAGAAGATCGCAACGCCCAGTTCTGCCCACTGAGTTCATGGCACGGGGCCTGTTTGTCCGTCAGACAGTTGCTTGCCTACCTCCGTGTTGCCCTGAACATGTCCAGTGCCCACAAGCTCACTGCCACCGGGTCTTCCACATGAAACCCATCACGTCATAAGATGCCAGGTTAAAAATCTTGATCAAAAAATTCTTGGTCCCGATGGGCACCAACGAAAAAAGAAGCCTGCACACGTACAGAAGGGCCCATGTAGAGCCATGTACCCGTGTAGGGCCCGCACCGCCCAAGCCATGCAAGTCCGTCACGTTGACTCGCGTCCGGACCGTGCGCCCAGCATGAACGAGCTTGCCAAAACGCCAGAGGTCCGGCAGAGTCAGGTTGGTGCCGGCAGCGTTCATGCACGCCGCAAAGACTGCCTTACATTTGCCAGCCTCTACAACCACTCCAACCCAACACGACACTGCACTCGCCCTATTGGCATCCCCCTCTGAAGAGGCAGAAAGAGCTGCACATCCAGATGTTGGCACTTCGAACAAGTCACAAATTCTAAAAATGGCCAAGCAACCGCAACAGCAGCACCTTGCGAATGACCAGTGACGTGGATTCCTTCCGAGCAGTTCTCTGCAAGATACGGTTCGAAGGAATCGCTCCAGTCATCATTGAGCATGAACTGCAAGAATGCCTCCAAGAACCCCTCGTGCACTCCAAAGAGCCCACATTGTGGGAGGCTTGCCTGCTGGATGTTGAGATTGGTCGACCAGTCTGCCAGCCCATGGGTCCCTGAGAAGGTAATGGCACAGTTCTTGCCTTTGGCCAGGAGGGCCACCACATCATGGCCATCAACCAGCAAAGACTGAGTCGTGTTGATGTACTCGGCCACCACCTTCCACCCACCTGCCCAGCCGTCGGGGTATGCCATCTTAAAGTACTCGAGGTCATATGCCCATGCCGCAATGCCAGCCATCTGGAGCTGTATGGGCGAGGAGTTTGTGATGATGTTGAGGTAGGGACGCGCTGGAATGTAAGCTAGCTCCGTGTTGATTTGCTTGGATGCCATGTCAATGTACTCAGCAATGAAGTGAATGCTTGGTAATGGGATCGGTTCCTCCTCATTCGGGTCCGGAATCTCCTCTGAGTCCTTCTTGGTGCCTCTCAAAGCCTTGCTGCTTAGCAGCTGCTTGGACTCTGCGGCGATCGCAAAGCCCGTTCCATTCACACGAGCAGACTGATTGAAGCGCTTGTCTTTTCCGCCCTCAGATGCCTCTGTAGATAAGCAGCATATCATTAAGAGTCCTGCGCAACGAAGCACCCACGCCATGGCAAGACCCAGACCTGCCTTGGCTCAACTTGTAACTCTAAATCCCGGGCCGAAAGCTGCAGATGAAGGTGCCAGGCGCCTTGGAACTTCAATGGATTGAATTTAGATATGTTTAGATGAAGTCGGCAGACACATGCTGTCTTGCTTTCAGCCCGGGCTCTCTTTTGACAAGTCTTGCGGGCACTTGTGGGCGCGCCGCCCCTGTGCGAGCTCAAGAGTTGTAAAAGGTGGCGCAAAAGCCGCAAAATGCAAGTGCGACGGGGGTTCAGCGCATGAACTCTTCCAGGCCCAGCCGTCTGCCTAAGCCCTTGATCACCTCAGTCTGGACTCGTCGACACTGCCCCATACAGGTTTTTCGACAAGAGAAGCGAGAGGAAGAAGCGAGTCTTCCCCAAAATTCACAGGCACGGACCGGCCAGTAGTACCGGCAAAGCACCCAAGACCTTGAGAGCTGCTTGACTCTCGTGTTGAAAGCAAAGTCTCTCACTTGCTGAAAAAAGCGTGTTATAGCATCTGCTGCCGCCTTTCCGACGTGCAAAAAGTGATGCGATTGACACCCCCAAGCATGGTTTCTTCTTCGCGTGGTCTCTTTATGATTCGGTGCTTCAACTGGACAGCCCCAAGCCTAACTAGTCTATGAGCCACCGCCCCGCGTCCGTTGCATCCGATGCTTGACTTTCGCCTGAGGAATGCGAAGTTGGGTGCCTTGTTTCTTGCGTTCCTCGTCTAAGGCAACCTTCGGCATAAAGAAGCCTTCATGAGGATTTTCGTTCAGGTCTTAAATGCGCAAGCGGTGTGAACTTCACGAGACCCATTCGAGAACACGTGAGGACGATGCGTTTTTGGACAAGGCATACCAAAGACCAGGGGTTTTGAACACGGAGGGAGAGTAGTCATATTGTGGAGGACCCCGAGTCGGCCCATCTCGGCCTGATCTACCAGTGCGGGCCAGAAAGTCCTGTGTGCAGCGACCCACTGTCCCATATTGTCCTATCCCCGGCAACGACGACGACATGTCGATCCAGGAGGCACAATCCGTCAGATCGAAAAAGCAAAGGAGTGCCACGTGAATCTACAGCTGACATTTCCGATTGCAGCTGTTCGATGCTGTTGGCCCGGCCGAGCGCTCCCTCCTAACCTTCCGATCTTCCTCTTTTCCCTGAATGGCCCTGCCAGCTGAGAGCTGGACGCTGCAAGGGAGCAAACGGCGACCCTCACACCTAAGTCCAAACAGTTTCAGCGGCTTCTGGCTGACAAACTGGCACTGCAATCCATGTGAAATGCTGCTCTCCGCACCTTTTTGACTTCTGCTGATACCAACCACAGTGCGACCGTCGAAGGTGACGAGCATAGCTGGAGTAGCTGAAACAACCACAGCAGCCAAAAGCCAGCACGCTTTTCGCCAAGTAACAGCACCCTACTACTGTAACATGCAGTCACAATCCAAGAGCAACCAGCTTTTAGAGAAGCAACAAAAGCAGCAGTAGTCAGCAGCCATCAAGGCACGATCGTAGAAAGTAGATATATTATGACTATATAAGGACAAGAAGAAACGCCGTAGTCGTCGTCAGAGGCGGCGGTGACCATTCAGGGACCAGCTGGAAGTGGACACTTGCCACTAGCGACTTTCCGCGGAAATAGCAGCCTTTGCGCATACGGGCCATCTGAGTTAAACGCTCCAAGAATCATGCGGGGTGAGCCCTCGCAGTGGGGCACTGTGGTGGCCAGGACAGTTGCGTGGCCCTGCTGCTGCTGCTGCTGCTGCTGCTGCTGCTGCTGCTGCTGCTGCTGCTGCTGCTGCTGCTGCTGCTGCTGCTGCTGCTGCTGCTGCTGCTGCTGCTGCTGCTGCTGCTGCGGCTGCTGCGGCTGCGGCGGCTGCTGCTGCTGCTGCTGCTGCTGCTGCTGCTGCTGCTGCTGCTGCTGCTGCTGCTGCTGCAGCTGCACACTGAAGTGTTGAAAATAATACTGAAAGCGACAGCAATCGCCAAAATGCACCATCGCATTGCAGCAACACGTGGGCTGAATGGCTCGGACACTGAGTGAGGTGCAATGGTCCAGAAAGAGTACCAGTTCGCGCAGCGTCTCCCTGAGCATCAAGCGCACTTTGCACATTCAGGCTTGCACGAGACAGCATGCATACGGCATTACACTAACGAACACCAGCCTCTTTATGGGTTCGCTGCACGGGTTCTTTCCAGTGACGAGTCTTCGGGATCGGGGCTCTGGCTGTCGATTTGAATGCTGATTGGTGCTTGGTGCGATCCTTGTGTGACAAAATGTCATCCGAAGAGTTGCCAAGGCTGTCGAATGTATTTGTTGACCTAGCTTAGCTTCTAAGCCGAGCCGGAATTTCACATGAGCTGTGAAACCCTGCTGAGATACGGTGAGCTCTTCACCTCCACCCCCCCCCCCCCCCCCACTGTTCCACTAGATTGTTTGGTGGTGGGGGGGTGGTGGGGGGAGGGGGACGCACACTTATCAGGAGACCGTAGTTTCTCGGTTATTGGGTTGCCTGCATGGATGCTTGCTTAGGGTTGACTTTTTGGCTAGCCCTGGCTGCTTGTCGTGTTCGCTGATGCATTGAACAGGGAAGCCTCTGAAGGCACTGCGTGCGGTTGCCGAAATCTGTTGTGAAGCTTCACGTGCAGCTGGCGATGGAGGGCTGTTGCTTTTCGAGTGCTCCTACGAGTGTCGCTTTACAGGGTTTTAGCATCAGTTATCCACGCATGATGTCTGCAGGCGTTGCTTTGGGAAAGTTCAAACCACAATGGTTCATTAACTTAGGGGTGGCTTTACAGGGTTTGGCTGGAGGTCTTGGCCCTTGCTCACATCACAAACGATGAAGATAATGCCAACAAAACCACGCACCATGCGCGCTTCAACACATGAGTGGGAAGACCCTGGAACAGCAAGCACAAAGGGCATAGCGGCATAGCACAAACGTGAAAGGTGTCGGCGTCTCGGCCCCGAGGCCTCTTCTTCTGATTCAGCTTGATGCACTCCTCGTACCTTGCGAGTCATACCTACAAACCACTCCTGCCGACAAAGACCTGCATCATCCACGCTCGTCCATCCATTGACCTTGCATGTGTGCTGTGCGTCCTCAGATCTCGGATTGGGCACTGCTCGAGAAGATTCTCTGCAGCATCTTTCCAGGTCATCCGAACTGCAGGGGTACTCTCGGAGATGCCGCAAAGGAAGCGGCAAGAATTGTCAAGCGAGGCATGCGTTTCAAGCCCAGCGTGGCGTGAAGAGCCCATGGCCTATCCCAGAGTTCCAACAGCACAAGTTCAGTTCACACTACAAGTATCCTTCTTTTGGAGTCCATTGGGTCCTGTGTTATCTGCACTTGAAGAGACAGCCACTGAGGCAAATCCCCCCCACGAGACGGAGCTTGGCCGTGCCATCAGTATGCCATGAGTTGTTGGGTCAGGACGAGCTTAAGGATTCGATTCCATGTCGCTTCAAGCTTGGTCCCGGCACCAGGCATCGCTTAGAATCGACATCTTACAATATCTGCTCATGTAGTAATACCACACAAAGTGAGTCACTGAGTCCATCTGAGTCATGTTTTACTCCTTTCTCGGGGGGGGGGGGGGGGGGGGGGCGGGGACTCGTTGGGGTGATTCGCATGCTCATCGCTCTGACATTTCGTGACATGGAACTTCTTGCCCTGCGCAAATCACTTCCACAAAAATCTTCGCATGGTCTATGCCTTGATTGCTTTCGATCTCTTAATTGGGCCTCACGACATGATGGATTGCGCATGCCGATCCCGGAAGAGCCACTGCCTGCCTGGATTCTCCTGAAGATATTTTCCTCGGTCCATCAGCTCCCACTACGGCCAGACAGATCATTGCGCGTCACCGCTGTGCAGGGCTTGAGGCCAAGAGTCGACCACTGCTCTGAGCAGTTGCCATGGCTGCTGCAAACTCTTCAGTTGATTCGATGTTGTAATGCCACTCCTGCCAGAGAAACTCACCCTAAATACAGCTCAGTCAGACCGGACGAAACGACAGCAGATACGACTTGGTACCGAGCTTTTCTTTTCTGGAAGGGTACATGTCAAAGGGCCTTTTCAGCTTTTCGTAACCTTCTCGTGCCCTGTAGCACCAAGAGCTGAAGCCTGTTTTGCTCACCCAATACCTGGCAGCCTGTGAATGGCTTGGGTTCTGGTTTGGCTCACAGGACATAGCTGCCTCCACCGACTAGATTGCATGCCTTGCCGATTGAACTACAATATGTGGCGATGACTCGACACATTCATAGGCTTTCCTGACCCTCCCAGGCTACTCCGGGGTTTACAGCCTGAACATTGCGTACACAGGATAGATGGAATGCGACTCCCTGCAAAGAGGCGCGACGGCTACGGACGGCTGGCCTTGGGTGTCAGTGGTTTGTCTTTGTCTAGCCAGATCTCATCGAAGACCGAGCAGAATGGCATCACTGCAGGGCATCCGCACATCATCGCCTGAATCAGAGCAGCTCGGCACAAACTCGGAAGGCTCAAACTGCGACAAGCCGACAAGCCAGCTCAAATTCTCGGGAATCGGCACTCCCTTTCGCGGAACCACACAAGCACCGCCCGCCTCGAGGCAGGTGAGGCCGAAGGTCTCTGAGAGGCTCATGGTGACGAAGCAGTCCGCCGATCTGTAAAGCTGCGGAAGCTCCTTTTGCAGAGCGCGGCAGGCCAAACACCCAGCCCCTAAACTCCAGAGCAGGAAAACCTTTTAATTGAATGGCCACCAAGAGTTTGCCAGAGTAGTGGAGTGAGCCAAACCCTCCATGCCTGAACTACGTTGACCTGTTCACTTCTGAACTACCTGAACCATGGCTCACAGTGCTCCGATTCGTGGCTGGCATTCGCGATTCTGGCATCGCCCCGCTCTGCTGTTCCCTCTCCAGAGTTTTCAGAAGTCCTGGTGCGGCACGTTTCCCAGAAAGACCTGCAAAGGACAAGAAGTCAGAGCACATCACATCTTGATCACTCTAAGCTCTAAAACCCACTCTGAGGAGTGGACAACCCGCAAGCGGAGCCTTGTGGCCTCTTGCACCAGGAAGTCCTGCAGACTAGCGTTTCTTAGGTGTTGCCGGGGCGTGTTTCTGCCTTACGGATCTTTACAGCGCTGAATGTCTCCTTGGACGGCCCATCACCTGCAACTGCTAGGACGCCCTTGACGCCTTGGCCGCCCTCCTGCAGAGGTGGCAGAGGTGGCAGAGGTGATCTAGCCGAGTCCATCCCACCAAGTTTAGAGCTCTGATCGCCTCCTTGGGCAGCAGGGCCTGGAAGACACGCTCGGTGCCCTGAAGCAATGGTAGGGCCAGGGCAATGAAAGAGCAGGCATTCGGCCGTTGATTCATCTGCTTGTCCCCAGGGCCTTTTCGGCAGAGAGTCGCTGCACCATTAGGAGGACCTGCCAAGAGGAACTATCGGGAACTTTCCCTGCAGGAGACACGACGGCGTGCCGCTGAACTGCCCACTCCCCCGTGCACATCCGTGCACTATGTCGGCTGGCTGAGCAAACTCAAGCTGCCTTTTCGTCTTCACTGTCGACGCCAAACTTGGCTAACCGGACATCCCTTCGCTCCTCGGCTGGCGTTGGCAATGCGACAGTACACCAGGTCACCCACCTGCTTACTAAGCCTAAGCGCTTGATGCATCTGGATGTTCAGCCTAATCAAGCCGGTTGTCCGTGCTCGAGGCAGGAGTTGGCGTGAAGGTGTTGTGCGTTCCTCGGTATGCGGTACTGGCATGTCGGCCAATGCCAGCCACGCGCACGCCGCAGGCTAAATTGAATCACTAGTGACTAATGAAATCCACATAGGCCGTCGGCATCCGAGGGCGCCCAGCTTGTCGACAAACCCCCCACAAGCTTAGGACAAGCGCCTCGTTCTTCCACTCCATGCCGAGCACCGCCGAGCACCCAGGCAACTACGTCTACGCGGCGCCAACTCAGCAGTGCCCAGCACCTCCAACCCTCCGTTGTCACAACATTGTTGCGTGGCGGGGTGAAAGCTCCAGCGTGCGTCGGCCAATCCTGCTTCTCACCCTGGGGTCGGATTCCAGGGTGCTTCGCGTTGCGAGTAAACTTAATGAGATATGTTTTAAACATATGCGAAGTTTTAACACATATATTGAGAAATATCTTCCTACTATTTCACAAATATTGAGAGACTACCTGATCCTGTGGGTGCCGGGCCCGAGGGCACTCGCCGCAGTTTGGCCTCGTGCTCCTTCGACTGTAGGACTCTCTGGGGACACTACGGTGATGCGAGTGAGCCACTAGTAAGGCACTCTGCAATTAGGCCAGGCAGGGGCACGCATTACCGAGCTGTGCTAAGCAGATCTACCGTGTGCTTGGCTGGAGGCATGTCCTTGCCAAGGTGGTCCCGGGCGAAGCAGAGAGTGGGGGCCGAGTTCAGCGTGCCCCATTTGATGGCAGGCCAAAGCCCAAGCATGTCATACCTGAGCTCGTTCAACAGCAGAGCATCACCTTTCGCTTGTTACGAAGCTCAAAGAGACGGACAGCGAGAAAGAAACCGAAGGCCTACAACCTATTACGAGCGGCGCTTGATCTACTGACCGAGGCAAGCACATCCTCAAGCCAAACTCAGCCACGAACCTCCGTCGAACGCGCATCTCCAATCATCTCTGCACATGGTGCAGAAATTGACAAAAGTGCGCCAGTGGTGCTTGATGGGCACCAGCTTGTAGGCAAACATGTTCATCTCCACATGGTGCGAGCAGTACACCTTTCAGAAAGTCAGTGCCACCAACACTTCGCGAAACCCATGGCACGCTCTGCCGAATTCTGCCGATCGCTGCTGACGCCGAGCTGGCGGCAGGGATGCGCCGCCAGGCACAGGTGGACAAGACAAAGGTGCCAATCAGGGACGGGTAGACCAGGTGAACCTCAAAGCCACTCCGGGGACTGTGGGGGCTCCGGGGACTGAAGGGGACCGTGAGCAAGGCTTGGGCTTAGCATGTTTGTAGGCGTCTGCTTGGGGACAAATTTGAGGGTCTCTAGTGTGCCATGGTGTGCCCTGGCAGCTCTTCCCCCCACGTTCCTTTGAGCCGGGGGGCTACATCCCACGTGTGGGCGCCCAGAAACCAGGCGAGCTTGACCTCCCAGTTCGGGCTGCAAGCTGCCACTTGCTGCAACAAGCCTCTTTTTTTAGTCATTCTCAGAGCCATCTCTCGTCTCTCCGTGTTGTGGCCCGAGCTCCTGGAGTGTAGCCTATTCTGTTCTTGAGGTTGAAGGGATTGACGACCTGGCACGCAAAAGTCGGCGGCAAGCCCCCCAAGCCCCAAATCGGCTTCTTGCAAAGCCTGTCTGAATTGAAATTTGGCCCGGTGCACCGCCGGGATGTTGGGATGGTCAAACGACGTTTCCTTGTTGGCCTCATAGGCCGTACTGAACACGATCACCTGCACAGCGTGCACATCTCAACACATCTCACAGCCAATGCAGTCCTGCCAGTCCTGCCGTCCTGCCCTAAATCCCTCAAGTACTCGGACCTCGTGGCCCTTGGCCCGCATCTCTTTGATGTAGGCGTGGCATCGGATGGCAATGCCTGCGTTGGAAGCTGTGGAACATCTTGGAACATCTTGGAGCTGGTATGGAGCTTCATGAGCTGGCGGCTGACTGGGACTCTCTCAGGCAGAAGCCATGCGTCTGGGGTGGAAGGTAGTCGGTGACCACCAGGATTCGACGATTGGCGACCGGACGGCCTTGCAACCACTGGGCCAGAGCACTCCACTTTGCGCCATGCTGTGTTACAATCGGTCGTACTCTGGGTCCTATGCTTCGGAACCGCTGTCAAAGACAAGAACACTTGGGAGCTGTTGCCGAGAGCACCGTGGCACCGTGTGCCTGTTGCCACTCCGGTGAGACGCGCAATGAGTCGAAGCAGCTGGGCCTCGCACATGTCACGTACACACATCCCATAACACATACACACGAGATCGAACGGAGTCTCGAGGCTACTTCTCAGACATGCACCCGAACTCTCGTGCGTGAGACGGCGTGAGATTCGCTTTGACACCGAGTTGACACCTCGGAACCTGAAGAGCCGGCGCGCTGGGGGCAGAGCCAAGAAGAAGACCGCATAGCTCAAGCACAGGCGCGGAAAGTACACCACCTTCCAGGTAGTTCAACAAATCGTATTGTCCTCCCCTGATCAAAACACCAAACTGCTCTGCTTTCCATGTTCTGGGACATGTTCTGTGCTGTGCCCCTGACCAGGGTAAAGAACAGCAGAACCAGGTAGTGTGTCCGCACAGCAGCAATCCAACACCTCCATGGCATGCTCCTAGTATTGTAAGGGGGTTTTTTCGACAGTTGGCCGACGAAAGGAGGTGACACAGACGCAACGTCTTGCTTCAGCGCTGCCGAAACGGTTAGCTCAGCTACTGCTCGCCACATACTAAAAGTTGCTGAGATCGAGGCGACAGCTGCCGACCCAGCCCATTCTCAGTCGCCATTGTCAAAAGCTAAAATGCCAGTTCCAAGTGAACCGCAAGCAGCGACTGCAAGAGATGGATAGCAATAGTGCTTGCTCACTCGCCACGTCGGACGTCGAGAAGTTCTGTGGAATACAGCTTAGTACAGTGACGTTTCTGCAAACACAGACCGGTTCAGAACTTTTGCTGGTGCTTGCAGGAGTGGCTGGCCAATACTTGTTACTTGTCAACGTATGCAGCTCAAGCAGCTCCACACTTGAGCACAGAAAGCAACTCCGGCGGACATCGTCTCATACACTGCTCGCACAACGAGAAGCCCAAGAAGCCACGGTCAGTGTCTCGCAATTTCCTGTGAGCAAGCATGAGCAAAGATGAGCGAAGCAGGTCTTTCCGACTGCGCAGCTCTAGTTGAAATCCGGCAACCGCGGGAGGGGCATGGACCTGTACTTCTTCTTCCTGAACGAGGCAGAGGGAATCATGCGCATATGAACTGGTGTTGAGCTGGCAAGAATCCGCTGGCGACCGATGCGGTGACAGCGCAAAATGGGCAAGCTTGCTTCCGACGCATGATTGTGCCGAATTCAACCCCAAGGTGCTCAGTTGTTCGGCCTATGACCAAGAAGTCGTTTCGTTTTGGTTTCATGTCTGGGGTGCCTCAGCACTATGCCACCCACTCTGTGCTGTAAGCTAAATGCACTCTGGGCTGCACGCTGTGAGCTGCGCCCGTGGGAGGGGGGTAAGAGGTATGTTGGCACATCGGGCCGTAGCTCGGGCACATGATGGTAGCTGCCTTTATGACTTGTTGATGAGTGATACTACGAGCTGTCCTCCGTGGACTCATCATCAAACCACAACGCGATTTGATACGTGCTTGTACTGTGATCTGCTGTATCTCGCTGTCGTCAGGAAAGATAAGGTGCAAATGCTGGCAGAAGGCGACGGTTAAAAAAAAAAAAAACGACATGGGGGGGTGTACGAGAACAAGAAACGGCAAAAAAAAAAAAAAAAAAAACGAAGGTCTCCGTGAATGAAAACCTAGAAACGGGTTCTAAGGCTTTGAAGGCAGCGTGTGAGCGCGCGCGTGTGCCCTTCTCGGCTTCAACAGTGTCTACATAATGCGCTTGACGGTACGTTGTGTGGCTTAAGCAGCTGCTCCTTCCAAACTTTCGCCGGCGAGGTATGAGCATCACGTCCGGCCGAGGCTCACCTCAGCGCACTTTCGAGAGGTGAAGCGAAGCGTAACATGTGGCGTGCCTCCGGGCTTGGGACGGTTGAGCAGCTCTTCAAGGCTGCAGCCCTCTGAGAGCATCTCCAGCGCGTGCTCGAACTCCACCTGTGCTCGAGTCTCTCTGTTCAAGAGACCCCGTGTGCGAAGATACACCCAAAAAAACAACATGGAGATGAGCTGCCTTGAGCTGAGCGAGCCGTTCTCTCATCATCACAATGTTGAGGTCGCGGAACTCAATTGGATCCTGCACGTCAGAATCATGGCAACCTAACTTATGACTGAAGAGGTTTTGGATTGTGCTAGTCTATGCACTCTGCCTCCACGTGGATGCACGGCTCTGGATGAGCCTTGCCAAAGAGCAGGAACCTTCGCTTGGCAGTGACTCACGAACAGCTCAAGCCTTTAGTTTGAATCAGGAATGCGTTTAAGTCTAAGACACTAAGAAATGCAAAAGGCCGCTTGCATTGCAGAATGGTTGATTGCGTGTGGACACCGAGCTGGTTGCATTTCAAGAGTGCTAAATGGAAACAAAGCCGTTTGCAAGCATCCGGGCATCCTGCCATGGACCTCGATCTTTCCGATCAGGCTTCTGAATGGAAACCACCTCTGCAAAGACACACGATGCTAGCAAACCCTCATTGAAGACACATGTTATATCACTTTTACATCAGAAACAGAAACAAGGAAGCGATGACACACGAGCTGCAGGTGCAGCAGGGAGCACGCAAGACACTGATAACACCTACGAATGCCCAAAAGAAGGCATCTAGCCAGAGCTGGGTCATTGATTCAGCGGAAACCTGCCTCTTTGCCCCACTCGTACCTGCGCTGAGCTCGTTTTGTGCCTCTCCAGCAGTCTCTCTTGCCTCAAACCTTCCAGGGCGTTCGCGCCCTTGCGGATGTCGAAGCAATGCGAAGCTAAGCGCGCACTCCGCGGAGTAGAAGCGCACAAAGCCGTAGAAAAGCTCAGCCTAGCGCCCGAATGGAACCTGCCTCCCGTAAGACTTTGTGGGATAAAACTGCAGTACACACTCAGATGTGGACCAGCGACAGGCTGGCCTGAGAGCAGCTCTGCTGAATCTACCGCGCTGCAGTACGAGCTCACTGTGCTGTGCGTTGACGATGTATGACTATGGCCTCTCCATTGGGTGCAGCTATCTTTCCGTCAGCCACGTCGTTCTGGTATTCCTCCAGTGATGAGAACATGTGGCAGAGACCCGATGCTCTGTCCTGGCGATGCCTCGGCCGTAAGGAAGCCGACCTCAAACGGCCGCTCATGGGCCCAGTAGTCCCTCGTCTGCAGAGTCCTGCCCAGCGCGGGACTCGCTATGCTGCATTCTGCTGCATTCGTCCAGCTTTGCGCCACCTCTCTTCTTTGGAGAGTAGCTGAAGAGATGGGAGCAGGCCCACCAACTGGAGGAAGTATACAACCTGCAGCTGGCAGCATCAGAACTAGCGAGTGCGGCTTGAAGCTAGTTCCCCCAACGATGAATAAACTAAGCGCGCAGCCATGATGGTCCACGAGTATGAGGACAGATTGCCCCCTTGTGCACCGCACACCTTCTTGCCCTTTGCCCAGACCTCGCAGCATAAACAGCATTGAGCAACCTTCAAGCCATGGCGCGAGCAAGGAAACACAAAGCTGCTCCGAGGTTCGCGGCAACTTTTCGAACGACGTAGATCGTGCGACTTATGTTAATGTATCTTGTGCACTGCCCACTTGCACCTTTGCCAGCAGGACCAGAGGCCGCACCCGCCTTCGGCCACAGGTCCCGAAAGTCCGATTGGCCATGAGTCAAGTGTGGCAGAAAATGCATCGTAAGGAAGGGGCGGATCCAGTATGGAGTATGCCCGGAGCAGTTGTGAGTTGTACAACGGCAAGCCTCGGTACGATCGCAAAAGAACGCAGGTTTCTGGACAACACGTACCGTCCACTCAGATTTAAGGTGGTGCGGAGAGGCCCAGGCTATTGTTGATGGACACGTCAACCTCGGTCAGCGTGCTCCGCCTGCGAGAACGCGCAGAATCACGCCACATCACAGCGCATCCTTCAGAAATCCGCTAGGGTCACTAGAGGATGCTTACAGTTACATGCACCCAGGCGCACGTGTCTTCCAGAGTGACCAACGGCTTTCGAGCTCTAGGAATCAGCTGGCTCACCTGTCATCGACACCACGCCACTGGGCCAACAAAGTCTGTCTTAGGCTGGAAGGCGAATGGCACATGATGGCCCATGCAAATGCCAACAGTTGCGGGGTTCACTTTGAAGCCCAGCTCTGGCAAGAAGTCGGCCAGCTGCTGCACGGCATGCGTCATCGCCTGCAAGCACTGCATAAGCACGTCGGCACACCGGCACGGGGGTATTGTGCGGCTTGGAAAAGTACTCGCAACAGAAAGAACTCTCAGCTCCACGCGCTCTTCGGCGTCACCGCCTTGAGCAGCAAAGACCTCGCCGTTCTTGCTTAAACTACTCCGTAGGTCAGAGTTCTACAGCTGTAGATTGAGGCTACATCCCACAGAACCTCTTGAAGATCGGCACGTGTCACCAGTTTGGTTTACATTCCCGTCGGACAGGTATCCCGGCGGCGAAGCAAAGTCGGAAATGGCTTCATCATGAAGCAAGGGGTTGCCAAGCCTTGCAGTTCCGGTAGCTACAGTGGATAGATTGCTGCAGTTTGCAGATACCGCAAGCAGGAGGCTCTGAGAACTTGCAGAAAGTGGATCGGGCATACACATGCCATGCTGCATGTCATGCTCTAGGGCGCGTTCTGCTCAGCAAAAAGCTCCACGACAAGGCCTTTGGTAGCGATTCTGAAAGCTGGCGTAGCTCATGTAGTAGGTGAGCTCCTGAAGAGCAGCAGAGGAGCAAACATTGGAGGAGCAAAAACTAGCCCGTCCTCCTCTTCTATCGCTACAAGCACATCCAGATCGGACGATTCCTGTGCACAAGGAAGCAACCTGAAGCTATGCTGCAGGCTGAAGACCCCTTCCAGGCAAACAACCAAACTCAAACCGGAGGTCCAACTAAATTTTGTCTGCACTAGTACCACTACCATAAAATACTGTACCAAGCTTGAGAATGCAAGTGCAGCACGTGCAGTAGCAGACTTCGGAGGCCTCACCGAATCCGTTCACTGTAGAGCCGAACGGATGTGCCGTGGCAGAAGGTGCCTCAGAAGCTGACCGTCAGAAGCCCCTGCAAAATGCGTTGTTGTGATTGCTGAAATTTGCATGCATGCGCGCAGTGCGGTCAATGCAGTCACCTGGAGCTCCGACGACACATCGTTGGGCACCTTCTTGGATGCGCATCACAACGTCGTGAACCACTTTCTCGGCCTGGAAGGAAACATAGGAACACAAAGACATCCCTCTAGTGTCCCGCTGAGCACCTAGAGTGGCCACCCCCGAGAACATCCCCGCGGAGAGTCCCACCGCCTGGAGTGCCCACCCCCGGAGTGTCCCGCAGAGAGCCCCGCTGAGTATGCCTGGAGTGCCCCCACAAACAACCCGGAGGCCGGCGCGACAGAATCCTGCGGCGAAGCATCCTTGGTGATTACATGCCCGAAAAGGACCGGATGGCTTCCACATTGCTAGCTGTGGGATGGGGATGATTGAAGCGAATAAGTCGAAAAGGTACGCATGACACATTCGAGACGCCCCTCTCCTGCTGGGGAACGCTGCCAAACTTCTCCTCAATGTCTTTTGCCAAGTCTGCATGTAGCTGGACCTCTGAGGGGCAGCTGTGTGCAGCCAACAACAGACACTGAGGCTTGACCAGCAACAAACAGGCCTCCTGCAGCCACTCATCGAGCGGCAGGCGTGCGGCGCCAGTTGCGATACCCTGCAACCCGGCACGCAAATTCCACTCAGCTTTGCAGGCACAGTAAGGCATGGGATTTCGGGACACGATGCTGCATCCTAAACTGGACGAAGGCGAAAGCTGGGCTTGCTGTCTGCACAAGTCGCCTTTCCATCTTTCCATGGCATGTCGCATCCCATGGCCTCCTCCTCCTCCTCCTCGGCCTCGGCCTCCGCTGACTCGTCTGGCAAGCTGCGACGTCGAGAGCGCCTTGAAGCATGCTCGGACTTTGGAGGGGTTCGGATCCTCAACTGTACATCGCTATGACTGAAGCTGCCACCGTCATGGCCCCCACAGCCTATAGCCACTTCTCGAAAGCTCTTTCCGGCTTTGGGGAACTACGCTTTTGGGTGCTGCCTTGACATGCCTTCGGCGATGACATGTCGCACCATCTACACGACTTCATGTGATTGTGCGTTCGTCAACCTAACATGATGTGGCACGGCACCTCAAATGCTCACGGCGAAGCGAGCCACGTGCAGTCCTAGGAGGAAAATGGAATGCAAGCGCCAAGAGTATAGCCCATAGCCCATGTTGGCATTGCAGGAGCGTGCCCTTAAGCAGGAGGTAAGATCTGGCCGAGAGCAAGCGTGAGCACAACAGAGGCATTTCCGGAGCTTGGGTGGCGATCCCTGCATTGTCTACGACGCATCACCCATGCTGTGCTCACCTTAAGGCAGCGTCCAAATGGCCGCCGCAGCGGGCACCAGGCTTTGGCCTCGAATTGGAGTTATAATTCGCAGTACGAATATTCCGGCGGTAGGTCCTGGACGACCACGGGCAAGCAATAAAACGCGAAAGGGGCATCGCCACGTAATGAAAACCCCTCGGAATCTATATTGTTGTATTTTCGCACAAGAAGCTAGAACTCATGATGGGACTTGCATCTGGCTTTCATAGAAGAACTTTCCTATGATCATTGGTAGGGCTTGTCGGGGTGGTGGGGGCTCTCCGAAAAGAATAGCACAAGCAGGTTCTATTTAGAATACCAATTTCCCTGCGAACCACCATGTAACGGATATACCGCAGAATGACATGACACGGCACAAAGACACGACACGAGGACACGACACGGGGACAAAAACACGATACGACACGAAGACATGACATGAGGGAGGGGTCGGGGGGGGGTCGGGGTCGGGGGGGCGGCGCGAGGGATCTCGGGTGGTGAGGGAGGGTCGGGGTATGAGGGGGGGGGGGGGGGTTCACCCTAAAACCTGAATCTTAAACACCCTAAACTCTATGGGCCTGCCTGAAACCCAACATCCAAACCAGAAACCTAAATCCCTAGCCTAGCCCGAGCCCTGAAACCCGATACGAGAAACCATGCTCAGCCCTAACCCTAACCCTAAACTGAAGAGAACAAAAAGGAAAATAGACCTAGCCTCGCAACTGCGAACGCACCAGTACATACCATCTGTAGGGGGATCTGTATATAGGTGGATAGCATTGTCAAGAATACCCGCGTAAAGTGCTAGGACTTGTAGACAGGGGATCTTCGCAGCAGTAGGTTTTGCAATACCGATAGAAATTGAACAGACATAAAGAAGGGGTGCCTTCGTGAAGATGGAAGATTTACAGGGGCAGCTCTTTACGCAATTCATGACAACAAGCTCACATGGAAATCATGTATTACTGTATTGCGCGTACCAACAAAATATATTGCAAGTATGTGAAAGGGTACTACACCACAATCAAACACAGCACAACAGCACAAGACAAGTCGCCCTCCTCACAAGTGTGCCTCGTGCAAAAGCCGGCCGGCGCCACCCATCGCCACACCTGTGTGAGAACGAAACATGGCCCCCAGAGAACAGATCTTGGCGAGCCGGATGTGCTCGTGCCCAGATTTACGTTCAGCATCACAGACTCTCTTGCAACGGCATAGACCCATGCAAACATTCTTTCGATGGGTATGGCATCAGAGGTTCAGTTTTCTGAACTACCTGTAGGGGTTTTGGTTACCCTGTTACAATAGCCCTTTGTATGTAGGGTAACCCAACACAAGGGACGTACTGGGACCCATAACTTAGAGATCGAGTGCAAGCTCAGTGCTCACGGACAGTCTCCGGCCGATATGCTCAAAGACTCTAAAGGGCTTCACCGCTGCTAGCTGCTACCCACCGAAGCGAGCGCGCTACTTCCTGCAGCTTCACACACCCCGCCAGGGCCAAGTTCAACCAACTCGTCGGACTGTCCATCTAGACTTGAGATTCTCGTCGTCGAGGCAGTTTGCGGGCATGTGATGCTGGCGCATGACCCGCATGCGGACAACATGCCAAGAGATCAGGGTCCTCATCTGGAGCTCCCTCTTCATATGCAGCGTCTGGACCCTAGTCCACCGAGAGCTGGGTCATGTCCACATTGTGATCCGCTACTTCGGTGGTCACCACCTCAGCTGGAGGTGCTGTTTGGGCCGACCACTTGTTTCGTGCCAGCAGCATGCCACAGCCAGGCCATGCAATCTCGCAAGTCCATCTGCACGCACGCGGTGGAGGAAGCCCTTTCACAAGGCCTCATGTCAAACAGTAGGCTGCGAGCTCGGAATCCTCTTTCTTAGGCTGGCAATCACCACAGTTTGTGCCAGTCCCTGACCTGGATCTGTGAATCTACGTGAACCTGCGACAAGCGCACCACTTGTTGTTGCCCCGCCTGCTGTCTGGCTTTCTCAGAGCCCAGGGTCCGGAGGTCCCAGACTTTGCCGCCTGGTACCAGGTTTAGGATTCAGCTAGAGTCTTGGTTCTGGAGTTTAAGAGTTTAAGGCTTTCGGCATCGGAGGAGTTTGCAAGCGCACATGGGTGCGAAACTCACACCACTCATAACAGAGTAGAAACGCGGTGCGGGCCTTGTGATCAACCCGTCCCACGGCAGCTGATGCGACAGGGGCTGGAGACAACGCCATCTCCAGTAATCATGAGGACATATTGTAGAGCGCTTGCAGTTTCAAGGACAACCCTCCCAACCCCAGCTAAACTTTGAACTAGTCTCAAGGCAGCTAGTCGACCCACTCCATCCCCAACAAAAAGAACGTCCCGCAAGCTTGTGAGAAAGCACTGACTTCATGTGTCGTCATACCATGAAGACACTGTAAGAAAAGGTGTAGTTGGGAGTGCCAGTTGCTGATGATTGCGTCTTGCCTATGTTGCACACAACGCAACTGGAGAAGGAAAGCAAGACAAATAGAGAGAGAAAGAGAAAGCGGGCAAGCAAGCAAGCCAACAAAGAGCACAAGCGCGTAACGAACGTAGCCTTCGATCCGCCGAGGCCTCGGGCCGGAGGTGTCTAGGTTGTCAGAACAGGCACCCCCCTCCAAATCCTCCCCCATACCCAAGCGCTTTTTTGGACCCCTTTTTTTGGCCTCAAATGGGTACCCCCCTGGGAAACCGGGGTCCGCAAGCGGACGGTTCGCCAGCCACCCCCCCCACCCCCCCCACCCCCCCACCCCACCCCCCCCCCCCCCCACCCCCCCCCCCCCCCCACCCCCCCACCCCCCACCCCCCCCCCCCCCCCCACCCCCCCCCCCCCCCCCACCCCCCACCCCCCCACCCCCCCTCCCCCCCCAAGAGTCGCCTTAAACCTTAAGAGGCCTGGCTCAACTGCGATCACTCCAAGCCCAACCCTAAACCCAAAAAAACCCTCAACCCCAAAGCGTGAACCTTGAGCCCTAAACTAACCCTCAACCCCAAACCCCAAACCATAAACCATAAACCCGGAACCCTCAACCCTCAACCCAACCCTTATTGCTTGGGGTCCAGCGACTTGGGCGCTGCGGAATCACCATGCTCATGCGGATGCGCTGGGCCGGGCCGAGGCGGGTCGCGTAGCGTTAAAATTAAATCATCGTGCTTGACCGTACCAGGCCGTACCATCACTCAGAACATCTCAGCAGCTGTAGACCATGGGAAGGCGTCTTTTCTGAAGGCTTTCCGCGCGATTGCGCCATGCCGTTTGTAGACAGCGCTGGAGCGCAGCATGATTCTCATCACGCCGACTGAGCGTCACATTATCAACATGCAAGGTGAGTGTCGCAAGATAAGCTTCAAGGACAGCTCCCCCCGCATGGCGGCCAATCTGGTCATCATTCCACCATGTGGAACTGGGTCTTAGATGGTCTTAGTGCAGCTTGACAGGCTGGTGGGCCATGAGGAACCGGGCACATGCACTGCAGCCGTGTGCTGCGGTCGCAAAGGCCTAGCCTACCCTGACATCAAAAAATGGTGATCAGCGTGAAGAACGTATACACCTTGGCAGTGCCGAACCATTGCACATCACGTTGCGCTTGAAACTCTCCAGGCCCGTTGTTTTGGACAACGCTGGCAAGGCTTCGACTTTGACCAAGCAAGGAGGAACTCAAAAACTACGAGTAAGTTCGTGTAAGCCCCCCACCCCTTCGTACTAGGCTGCTAACTTTCCTATAACCTTCCCTGAGTTCGCACAAAGCAACTGCTCTCTATGGCTTGGACTTCGTGACTTTTACTCGGGTTCGCAGAAGTTCGCGGCCCCCACTTCGATTTATGGAATGCGTGCCTGTTGCCCTTCAGATTCTTACCTACCTCGGTGTTGTCCTAAATTGTTTAAACTTGAGGCAATGCGGGGGTGGGGAGAGGAGGGGAGACGGGGGGGAGGGGAGAGGGGAGGGAAGGGGGAGGGCGGGGAGGGGGGGAGCAACTGCAAATGCTATAACTTGTAACAGTCTTGTAACTGTAGCATCGCATGTCGAGCTTAGAAGTAAGATCGGTGCCAAACCAACAGGATAAGCAACCAGCCACCTCCAGGGCAGCGTCTTGGGCTTCACTGGTTGGGAGGGAAGGCTGCATAGAAAGCACCCTGCCTTTGGTCCTGCATGTGTATCGCAATCGCGAAGAATCTCGAGGACGATGCAGTTGCCCAGGCTGGCAAAGTGCAGGTTTCAATTTGGCACTCACTCTTCTGCAATATACTGTACTAACCGGATCAAGCAGATTCACCACTGGCCCAGCATGGAATGATGTCCGCATGCTTGGCCTATGCAGATGGCAGCCATGATGGAGCCGAAGGTGGACCTTGACCACGGAGATTTATGGATGTCCCATGATCTCACTCAAGCATCCGGGTGGAGGTCCACTCTCGGTGGGGGGGGCTCAGGCGGGCACTTCAGCGAAACAATGATTCCGAAGAGGGCGAGGAAGACGATCGGTATCAGCCTCACAGGAGCTCAATTTACAGCTTTGCACGAATCCCCATCTTACCAGAGCAGAAGCATCGAGCCGAGCTGCCCATATCCAAGGATGCTAATTGTTCTGTAGAGGTCGATGCCTGCGAAGTGCACTAGCATGCTGCAATCTCTTGCTCATGCCAGGATCCTCAGGCATACCAGTAGACGAGTTCTGCTCTGTCTGAAGCCGCTGCAATCACGGAGTGCAAGTGCCGCTACTGCTACCCACGTCTCTAACAGAATTCTCCAGCTTTCAACTCCCAACAAACCCACAACCCGCCTTCCTTTTGGCTCATCACATTTATGAGGCAGCAGATGCCGAAGGAACCGCCGGCAATCAAGCCATATACATACCTGTGGGAAGAAGGATCGCGACGTTCAAAAAATCACTCACCAAGCATCTTAATCTCCATCGCAAGTACCCCAGCTCAAGCAAAGAAAGGTGCTGACAGGGACGTGAAACACCCGCTCAAACTGGAGAAGTCCGCAGATCAAAAATCATGCCAGCACACCCAAACTGCAGCTTTCCGACAAGCAGCAGCGCCATGCCTGAAGATTGACATATCATTTTTTTTATAAGTTAACGCGTGAATTATATTAATGGGCCGTGTGAATACTATTATTGGGGCATTATGGTGTACTTCCTAGCCCATAGTATTGGTATTCTACTAAAACACGTTCAATTATAGTACGTTATGATATATATATATATACACACACAGATAGGTACATAGATACATACATACACGACTTCTCCCCATCTGCAGCAGAAGATTCGCAGCTCCAGCACAGTCAGCGTTGTCTCAGTCGCCCACCCAGCGTTAGGCAGATGAGCAGGGGCCCACTAAGGTCGGCATCCTTGAGGACTTCCTGAGCAAAGGCTTCCAAGAACCTGAGAGAAGCCTCGTGAGAATGAACGGGAACTCACGTTCAGGCCAACATGCAGCCACCTGCCTCGTCTAGCTTTTTGAAGAACGCCACACCCTGCATTCTAAGAAGGATGTGCTCAACGTTAATGCCGAGCTCCTGCGCGTTGGGTTCAGATAGCGATGGATGAACTGCCATGAACTTGTGTGCTGCATGATGTGGCATGTGCACTTTAAGCACTTCTGCCATCCTCTAACAGGGGTGGCTCATTCTCGATGTCATCGTCGTAATTGTTTACGACGGGTGGCCTCAGACACCATGGGCAGGAAAAGTGCCAACAGGCCAACCCTGTGAGATCCTTCCCCAACACACTGGGATCCACGGTAGTTTGGGGTAGTTCGCGCGTGTGATGATGCTGCAACCACAAGCTTCCCCTTGCTTCATGTGAGTACCGCCTGGTCCTTTTTGGGGCGCGTGGAGTTCCAAACAGAACAGGGCAAGTTTGGAGGGCTCCAAGCTTCAGAGGTAGGAACTTTAGGCTTTTTTTAGGAGAGTAAGGAAGCCCAAGTGTGAAGGGAACCCAAGTAGGGAATCCGTGGTTTGTGGTTGGATTCTTGGGTTTCTGCTGCTCTTACTTTGCCTTTAGTTGCTTGCTTCCAAAGCCCCGGGCAGGCAAGAAAGCAGGTGCGGCTTGAAACCCTGCGAAGAAGCACTGCTTTTTGCCGAGCTGCGGAAAGCTTCCTGGCGCCATGTGGCCGCCTATCTGTCCACCCATCTGGCCAGGCCCAGGGCCCATCGCGCCGGGGCCCATCGGCCCAGGACCCATCTGCCCCGGGCCCATCTGGCCACTCATCTCTCCCATCTGCCCGCCAAAAGGTGGCCGCACTTGACCTGCACATGCACCCCAAATCCCAGCCCAAGCCCCAGAAAAGAAGTTCTACGCTCACACCTGCCTCCAACAGGCTGCGGGGGAGCGGACATGCCAGGCCCCTGGCAAGGACACTCGGTGCTCTCCATGCCCGACATCGGTGAGCAGCTCGATTTGTTGGCGGGGCAGATCCCTGGCCTGAGGTTGCGCTGCGCCTTCAGGTCATGCATGCCACTCGTGAGCACGATCGCTGCATGTAAAAGCTTTCAATGTGAACAGCGGGGAGAATGTCAACGGTAACCCAAAGAAAGCCGCACGAGTTCCTCAAACAACTGAGGAGCGCCCGACAAGAGAGAGTATGGGCTGATCTTTCAACACATGTTTTGGACTCCTTCTGACTATTGTTTGACTATTTTCGGCTCTTGACTGTAGCTCCTGTACCTTTGAGGCTGTTTGAGCTCCTTGCAGTGCGGCTCCAAAACCTGTTCTGATAAAACGAGATCAACGTGGGGTGCTATGTGTTCTGTGGCCTATGAGGCCCAGGTCTAGGCTTTCTCAAGTGAACAGAAGCTCTCCGCGTTCATGGGAAGCCGCACCAGCACAAGTACTTTGACTTAAAGTTCTGCACCAGGGGCTTGCGGCTTGAGGAGCCTTAAGGTCTGGCAGAGGAAACCGTTCACACTTTGTCTATCCAAGTCTTTCTGGAATTGAGACCGCGTGAAACTACTGCCCACAGCTCCAATGTTAGTCTGCGTACTTGTAGTCGTGATGGTGACTGAGAGTGCGTGTGACCGGCAATCTCGGCATTCTGCACTCTACAGATTCGCCTGCATCAAAGAACTGTAAGCCGCCACCAGCCGGTGCCTGCGAGGGACTCCAATCTGTTCTCCAAAGTCCACGCCACTTTGCGTAGCTCTCCGCCGCCAACATGCTGCATCATGCTGCTGCTTACAGATGCATGAAGGATTCTAGTGTCTTCTGGACGTGAGCCTCTTTCCCGCCGACAACTGGTATAGAAGTGCAGGACTGCATATAAAATCATGTCGAGCCCCTTGAGGGCTGTCGATGCATGGGCACAGCGTCACACTGACACTGTTGCGCGTTAACAACCAGGATTGTGCCATCATTCTGCATCCTGAATTCTTCCTACGAAGACAACGGAGTCGCGGCCGCATTCGGCCGCTTTCAAGACTTGTTCAGCAACGGCGCGAGGCTGCCTCTGTCATTTTGGCGGCATTTCCTCAGCATTCACAGATGTTCACAGTCTTTACACAATGCAAGGAGCAACAACGTTCTATGTTCTCGGAGCCCAGCTATGCCAAGCTTGGCAAAGTCCTCTGGAAACATGAGGAACTCCTGACAATCTTGGGCAAGAAATGGTTCTTGATCAACATACCTGTTCCCAAAATGACCCTGTATTTCTCCTGTAAACCCACAGGAACCCGAAATAACTTCCCACAAGGACCTGTAGAATCCTGTAGATCAACCTCCATATACGAGGACAGCCTCACGTGTTGGCCGAAGAAGAAAGCTGGCAGCCTCAAAGCGACTCTGTTGCGCAAGGTCTGCGAAAAATATCTGGCACACAGTCACTGCTGCAGTACACGGCCTGGTCAGAAACCGTCTTCCTCACAACCGTTGAGGCTTTCCGTGACTTGAAGGCCGTTCTCAGCATGGTGGAGCTGAAAGACGCTCCCTGGACATGGACAGACACAAGTGTGAGCGAGGCTTCACCACAGCTTCACCTGCCAAGTCGCCTCCCCCAAGATGCCCTCCGCCACGTACACGGATTTGTCCGGTACTTCGGCTTGTGCCGCTTCGCCAGCGCGCGGGACCACGACAACGCCCAGCCCCCTGCAGCTTAACAAATAATAGCCCGGCAGGGCCTGGAATCATGACAGACCCACGACAGTGCTGCGCGAATTCTGACACCACGATCAGACATTGCGGCAACTGCAATATGTTGCAATTCCCACCGATGAACCCGAGGCCGGCGCCTCTCCGGCAGAAGGCCTCTGTAGAGGCCGTTGCTCTTGGCGTGGTCTGTGCCACATGCATAGAAAACCTGTCGCACCAGATCAACGATCTTGCTCCTCACTTTGACCCCAACTTGACTGCCAGCCTTGAAGCTGCGATCCAAATTCCATGCCTAAACACTTCAAACATCTTGAGACATCTTGAGACCAGCACTTAAGGATACGTTTGCTTCGGGGGTCAACTTTGGTCCTTCTCGGCATCTTGTAGCTTCCTTTGCAACGCGACCGCAACCTGCTCAGCATCTCAAAATACGGCGCAACGACATCATGACAGTGCCAACGTCAAGAGCAACGTCATGGCAGGGGTTGAGCTAAGATGTGGGGCCATTGTCAAGTCTGTATGCACAAAGGGGTTGATCAACCCCCACCCCTTCCGTGCAGTGAGCCTCTGGAAAGTCTGGCCACCGTCCTGGCTTCTCCGCCTGCAACAAACATCTTAAGTACTATCTCACGCAATCCTCTGCATTTCGAGGTGGCCGTTCCCCAAAACGGCTGCCTCCCAGCTGCCGACTTCCAGAAGCACGTCATCTCCTCAGAACCCCAACCTTCCCCACAAGCAATTGGTTCGATCTCTGCAACCAATAGTAACTTCAATAGTATTTCCTTCCTCTTCATCGCTTCATGCCCTGATGCCAGACGGTTCTGTCGTACACGTAGCTACTTTGCGCAAAGAAGGGACCTTTAGCTTCATCTCAGAAGAGAGAGTAAGTACCCGAAAAGTGCAAGGGAGTCCCGGGTCAAGCTGTTGCTTCTCACAGCTTTTATTCGGAGCCCTCTGAAGCGACTATCCGGAGAAAAAAAACAACTTGGCAGAGGTTGCGAGGGTCCGCCACTGCAATCTGCAAGCTATTGGCAACCTCTTTGCAACCCAGCTTCGCACCGCTCTGCGAGCAGCCTCCAAGCGGAACGGTGACGAAAGCCCTGAGCACCCAAAACATGCCAAAACTAATGACATGCTGCGTGAAAGGCACCATCACCACTGCAAATCAGAAAAGCTTAAGCCGGGGCCTATCGTTCCCAGCTTCCGAGCCTCTACGACGATTTGTGCTGACTACTGATGCTACTGACGTTTGCTTAAAACACATTTGAGCGAGCGAGTTTGTCCTACGAGTATGACTCTGCCCCGCCTTCGGCTGCACGTAACCGTCATGGGACGGTGAGATCCAGGCACCAGCAACTTCGAAGCCTTCCCAGGCATCCGTTGTCTCCAATTGTGTGAACAGAGCATGAAGCTGGCAAAATGGGCCTTCTCTTCGCAGTCGCTCAGCCGCCTTGCAATGATGGTGATGATGGTGATGATGGTGATGATGGTGATGATGGTGATGATGGTGATGATGGTGATGATGGTGATGATGATGATGGTGATGATGGTGATGATGGTGATGATGGTGATGATGGTGATGATGGTGATGATGGTGATGATGGTGATGATTATGATGATGATGACGATCATGATGATGACTCTATGCGGCCGGCCGTCCCTGAACAACACAACCATCACTCCATAGTGGCTGTACTGCAATCCAAATTCTACTAGTTGGACATTGTCTTGCTGCTGTAGCAACGAAAGATACCTAGTAGCTTCGTATAACCTGAGGGGTTGAAGTGGGGACATCGCTCTCAGGAACCCTGAGACCACACCTTCTGCAGCAGCTCTGTGTGGCCCAAGTGTGGAGGATTCATCGCACCCGTTGTCCTGAGTCACACCATCATCTCCACCGGACACTGTCGGAAAGGGCTGGATTTCTGGAATGCTTCCCTGAGCCACGTACAGCAGAACCGCCCAGTTTCCTTGGCCGTGACATGTTGCCAGCACGTGCGAGCGACAAATTGAAAAACTCTGCTCCGTCAACGCAACCGGAATACCCGGATTCGGATATCTCGAGTCCCGTTTTCTCTTCAACGCCCAGGTGCTGGCCGGAGCGTCATCGGAGAGTGCCTGCAAGGCTCTTGTCACTCTCAGATCGCCGTGTCTGACCGTGTCTCTGGGGTTTTTAAGTCATGGCTGACAAAACTTCAGCAGGCCATGAAATGCCGACGTCCAGGGACATCCTGAAGGCTAAACACGACTTGCGCCATCAGGCTTTCTGAATTTCTGAGAGGGTTGTCCAGTCGCACCGACTTGCAGATCGATTTGCGGATCGAGGGTTGATTCGATTTTGGTATGTTGTTCTGCAAAAGTTCGCAGAGCTTGACTCGTTCGGGGCGTGGGCGGCTGGTGGTTTCATCGCCTTCCAGCACATTTCGGATGGTTACGTCCATTGCCCAAACACCGGCATTTACAGTTTTTTGGGGTCTTTGCACAACAGGATGTTTGATGCTTCTGCAACAAGACGCGCTCTCGCAAGCGGGCCTCTTTGTACAACATACTCCGGTGAAAAGTTCTACGGATTGGTGATGGCGATGATGATGATGATGATGATGATGATGATGATAATGACGATTCTACAACAATGATAATAGCATACATCTTGGTCATCGCAATGGTTTCGCGTGGGTTCTACGTGGCTTACAAGGAGATCTGTGCACAAAATCGAAGCCCATCAAACCACCAGGCGCCCTATGCGCCCACACCCAACTAGTTCTCATCGGCCAAAACCTTTCAATCAAACAAAAGCAAAAAGTCTACACCGCTTAAAAGCCATCAGTGCTTGAGGATGTGCGTGGCCTTACGCAAACAAGCAAAACTCCCCAACACAAGCATCAAAAACAAGAGAATCGTCGTGATGCACGTCCACTAAGTAATCTTCATCATGTTGTGCTTGGCTGTGCCCGCAATGCTGCATTGCATTATCTTCTGTGCTTTGCTCTTTTTCGCGCAGTGGGCTCTTCCGCTGTCTGTCGCACACTCGGGGCGACTAGTGGTGTTGCGACATGCTTCGACAGCCGGAGCTTGCAAACACAAGACCCGCAAGAGAAACGCGCGAAGCGCTTGAGATATCACTTGATGCAGTATCCTTCCCTGCCTCAAGTTGTGCCTTCAACTTCTCCAGCGGCCAGAGGCCCTGGAAAGGTGTCACGAACGTGTACCCAAAAACAAGGCATCAACTGGCACAGGGGCACACGATATCACGTTCTTAGCCCTGCCTCCCTCCTATCATATTCCTCCTCAGAATCCTCTTCCTCCTCCTCAGAGCCCCCTTTGTAGCCGACCATCGCATCCTGAAGCAGAAAGCGGGAAGCCATGGCCTCAGAAGCTTGACATGAGCGGCCTGCGGAACGCTCGCAGGCGGCAGCGGGTCAACGGACACGATGCCCTCCACATTTCCACCACTCGCCTCCTGGAGAGGCTTCAAAGTCATCTCAGCGCAAGAGTTCCACAGACCACTCGGAGCAGCCATCCCATCTGCAGAATGAGCAGGATAGGGAGGGGACGAGGGAGAGGCCGAACAAATGTGGATCCCATTTCGGGGCCACTCGCCTAGGAAGATATAACTGCAATACATTGGCAATGTTGGAACTGCGGCCCCTGTCCGGCAACTGCTCATGGCACCTACATTGGCATGCCGCCGCAAGACATCGGCACCGCTGCTTGGACTGTTTAGGGTGGCGTGGAACATCGTGGAACACACCTGTCTGTCGGATGGATGTGGACGCCAGACGGGGTGTCTTCTGTATCTCTGGGTTTCAGTAAGCAAGAAAACTTGAGTGTCACCACATCGCCAAAGCGTCATTTTGCCACGTCGGCGGACTCATGGCGTGTTCAGGCTTTGCACGCGGGACAGTTTGCCATATCCGCGGACGTCTGCAATTCTAGATTGGGCCACGGGCCTGCTGGGCTCCCTTTTTGACAGCATGCTCACCTCTGTCTTGCAGAACAGTGACATAGCCTAGCCGTTTGATACTGTGACGAAATCAATTGCGCAAGGGTCCAATCTTGCTGTACCTTGCAAATCATGTCAACCCATCAGCGTCCTCTTCAGTGTCCCAGCATCTCATTACATCATAGCACGATGCACTCATGGCGATGCCCCGGCGTGTTCCATTCAGTACCTGCCTTGGTTAAGCTGCATGGATCTGCGCATGCCGCGCGGGCTCGTGGTTGTGGTGCATGGGACATGGTCCCGACGGTCCCGACATTGGCTGCAAAATCATGGTGGGCACGCGGTTTTCATGCCACCTGTGGCCATGTGATAACCCGCTGGGTGTCAGCCTAGCTTCTACGATGGAGCCGCAAATGCTGCGTCAATACCATGCACAAGATGCAGTGTCAAGATTACGTCTATTGATCCTACTGTGTGTGGACAACTGTGGACAGGTGTCGTCAGATGGCAGTGCATCGTGTGCAGCTAGAGCATCTCAAGCTTCAAACCATGACACTCTTTCTTGTGGCCTGCACCGGCCGTCTCACCGGCAAGAGTCTTTGCCGGACCGAGCGTGAAACAACAACTCATGGCAGCACATGGCGCCTTTGACGCCCATGCCCCACTGTTGAAAACACTTGCTGAGTCAAGCTCAGCAAAGCATCCACATTAGCACAATCGTCTACAACAGGAAGCTACAGGATACATCGGCCAGCTGCAACTAGTGCAGGCAGGTTTCGTCATCGTCTTTACACATGCTGTTTCTTGATATCGCGAGTGTCTAAGTAGTCAGCAGTATGGCAGTAAGCAATAGTCAGCACGAACCTGTTTGATGCTCGCTTCCAAGCTTGCTGTTGCACTGTGTTGCCCCTCTTCCCCCTCTCCACGCTGATCATTCTGAAGCTTGGCTCTTCAAGCTGAATCTGTTGTTTCATTGCGATCACGACAATCACGACACAGAAGCCTCAGGTCATCTCCGAAGGAGTTTGCGAGCCGCTGAGAGGCTCGTGCTGAGGGTCGTCAGGGGACGCCGTCTTCTGGTACATGCCTAGAAGCTGCACATCTCAGGGCAAAGAGAAGCGGGCACACACTCTCACACACACCTACAGAGACACACACACCAGACTTTGTGCACTCCATAGTGTTTTCTGAGCTCCTGTCTGTCTGCAGTGAGGCCCGCTGGACCAAGATAGGGTGCCCCTGCGAGCTCATACAGCTCATCCATCATCGACTGCATGGTCACCTAGCAGCCACCAAAAGCAGAATGAGCCCATGAGGGTAGACTTGGGTATACAATTCAATCCCTAGCAGCCAAGCTCGGGCAATGACAAAGGATGCCCTCACCTAGAGCGCACCAAGCTTTGCACGACCATCACTGCAGGAAATCTGTCCACGGCTAAGTGACTACATGCGCAGCAAATCTCTAGGTAAGCTGCTTTCTCGTCGAGCTCTGCGATGCAATTCTCCACATTGGTGCCCTGTGAATGCAATAGGAAGTATCCCGTGAAGTATGATTTACGTACGTTTGCGCCGCATGTGCGCGCATCACTCAACGAGGGACAACATTGACGCTGCTGCAAGTCAACTGCAATGTTCATGCAAAGCAACAGAGACCTGAGGTGGTCTTTACAACTTGCTCTGGTGCTTTCAGGTGCCTGCTGCTGCAACCTGGAGAATCGCTGCTTGACCTCTGAGTCAACCTGCCAAGAGGATGTGACAAGTTGCAAGGGCCTCTGCGCAGCTCCCACCCGAGATCTCATATGCAGAGTGCCCCAAACGACCCTTTAAACGGCCCTCAAAACCCAACCTGGAGCAGGGTTTTCCCGCTCGGGGGCTCGGCCAGCGTCATCACTCCGCGCAGCACCTCCTGCAAAATGGGCCAGGAAAGGCGCGGCGCAACACACGCAGCGCGCGGTAGCTACGAGGAAGAAGGATCATCTCATGCAATCTCTGTGAAGGACCTGGAAGGTGACTTTGGAATCCGACTCGTCTGCTTCCAGCCAGTCGAACATGTCAATGAGATCCTGCGGCTTGTCCGGCAGTTTGCTGGCAGCTACTGGTAGAGGCGCTGAGACGACTGCCTTCTTGGGTACGGAGGGCACCTCGGCAAGTCGCACCGCAAAAGGGAGGTTGTTGTCGCACGATGATGTTTTGCCGATGGCCCTCCAAGTCACTCTTACACGCACTCCTAGCCAAACCAAGCCCCACACCACATCCATGATCTTCTTGGCATAAAACGGAACCTTCAAGACGTCCTGCCAGTCTCTGGCCGCCAGCCTTCAGCTGAGGATAAGATGGCACTCTGCCGGCGATTGTATTCATTCCACCAGACTGCAAACCAATGCCAGATTCGCCAGATGCGTAGACATGCAAGGCCTCTTGTCAGAGGAGAGCCCACGCGAGGCAAAGAAAACGTCGTTCAAGGCCTTTTGGACCTGCTGGCGAAGCTTGTGCCAGGTCTGCACCGCAGCACATGCCAACCAGCAAACGCACTCATCCAGCCGATTGGGAGGCGCCTTGGCTCGACGCTCCCCCTGTAGTGCATCGTCCTGCGTTGCAGGGCAAAGATGCAAAGATGCACAACCCATGCGCAAATGGTGGCATTGTGACGGTCATGACATGTGCACACCAGCGCAGCACAAGTTGAGCCAAGCTCCCGAAGCTCCCGGTGCCTTTTGAGACTGCGCCTCCCTCGCATAAATCATGTTGTCGCTCACCACCTCCAGCAATCTCCAATTTCCGAGTCTCCAACTGTCTCCATGGTCAACAGGCATTGAGCAGCTCATGGATGCTCGTGGTCTGCAATCTCAGGCCCTTACACCCGTCATCACCTTGGCAGCTAGCTCAACTTTTCATCAATATGTTTGGCCTAGTCATGGTCATTGCCGCGGGGCTAGTAGTCCCTTCAGGCACTCAACCAACTAGCAAAAATCGATATCGAGGCTCCCGGCCGACAGTAAGGCCCATGTGGAGATGATAATGAAGAGGACAAACATGAACTTGAGACTTGGACACCTGAGCTCAGTAGAAGCCCTCGAGTTCCCGCTGTTTCTTCGTACCAGGTTAAGCACCGCCATGGTTTCTTTCATTGAGGACCTCGCGCATCCAAAAGGGGCATGACGTCAGGCCACTCCTGCAGGAGATGAACCCTCAAGAACACTACTGGTAGCGTGTCAAGCAGCAGCTCCTCACCATTCATGAGGACAAAGAGCGTGAACATGGAGTCAGGTACGTTCTGGAAATTTGCTTTGGCAGCTTCAGGCACATCCTCCGAATGAAGCAGGCAATGTGCAGCCACTCGTCATCATTTCCAGAACATCAGAATCAGAAAAGCCGCTTGGCCTCGATGTGCGTCTCTCGTACAATGCGTGTGATCACGATGGCAGACCTTCACGGGTGGGAAGACAAAAAGCTTTTCACGGCGGCGCTCCGGAGAGGCCTCAGCTGATCTCAGGTCCGAGCGCATAGAGCGCCACCATGGTCAGCAGCAAGACCCAGAACATGCTCTGGACTGCCTTGACAAGAGGACGAGCAGCATGCCGTGGCTCAAGCCAAGAGTGATCACAATCTGCCCAGGAGTCCTACGGCCACAAAAGGGCCGCCCTTGAAAAGATGCTCGCCGTGGGACAGGTGCACCCAGTTGGGCAAAAGACATGCTTCTTGACTCTTGACTGGGCTGTCTGCTGAAGCAGGCTCCGGCTTCGCCATCTAGATAACGCTGCAGCCGACAGCTGAGATCCCCGGCTCAGGTTACCCGATCTGCGTATGACACTGTCCGACCTACTGACCTACGCACCAGACCACTCCCCACCAATCCCAGTTCTCCCACCAAGTCCTCCCCAGTATGTTACAGCAAGTCGGTTGGACAAGCGGAAGTGAAGCAAGTGAGGCAAGCGGAGTAACTGAACCATTTCTGCCAGTTATGCCACTTCGCAGTGCGTCAAGTAGGGCGAACAAGGCGGAATCAACTGGCTTTTCCAGGTGACCAAGTGGGGCAAGTGGTCGAATTCAAGTGGAGGTTCCGGGATAGGGCCCTCATGGAATCGTCATGGCAGGTCACGGGTCCGTTGCGTTGTCTCGCCGGGGTGCTCCCAAAGACAATTTTGGGTCCCTCGGCAGCCGGAAACCCTGCGTCGCAAGCCGAACGGCTTTGCTGCACACGCACGTGACTACGACCGTAGTTCTTTCAAGGGTCCGGTGATTGGGTGTGACATGTGTGACCCCCCCGGCTCTGAACACCATGCCCTCTCCTCGGCATCTGCTACAAACCCTGCGGCACTCTGTCAAATATCGCGTCCCTGCACTACATCGACAGCCCGCGGAATCTGCAATGGGAAATACGATATCTGAAGCGGCCTCAGCAATGCCCAGCGCGAGCAAATAGAGTGGTTGCACTGCCTGCGATCAGGATAGCCGCCAGGGTACGCTGCCAGGCTACGCCACCAGACTACATCCAGATCCACAGATGCCCCGCAAGGCACGGGCACCTTCACGAGCCTGAGAACTCGCAAGATCCTCCAGCTACCCCAAGTTTCAAGAAGAAAGTGTTCAACTTCTTTCCAGCTGTGGCACCACCTGCCTTTGCTCCGCCTAGTTAGGTATGAAACTTTGGATAGCATCTTTCAGAAATCCCTGTCCTGAGCATTCGCAACAGGCGAAAGAGCATGAGCGAGCTGCCCAGCTCGTGACTCTGATCGCGGCCGTACACCGCGATGAAAAAAAGTTTTATGACCTGAAGCTGGCAACAGAACAGCAAAGCCAAGTGCCGGGAGCCCTTGCGCCATGCTGCCCATTGATCGAGGGTGCCCAGGACCACGATGATCATGTCCAGCCAGTTCCAGACGTGATCCTGCACACTTCACCAAATCCACAAGCGTCGAAAGTTGCTGCAACACTCAAAAAACGGAGAATCCTCGGAGGTGAAGAAGTGCAGCCAGCCCTGCTTTCGGATATTGACCTCTGGCCCCCGGTGCTCTTCTATGATTCTACGTTTGCCTTTTCGCACTTGCAGTCTGTTCTTCACACAAGTGCAAACCGTAGCTAAGTCTGCTAAGTGCGTGGGTTCATCGGGCCTCCTTTCCATTTATGACAGGCGCTCACAGACCGTAAATGTGGCTTCCGCGTTTATACTCGCTCCGGAACAGAAGGCTCGCAGTCAACTATTCCCACATTGCTGCGTGCCATGACTCCCGCGTGAGTGTGTGCGTCACCTCGTCTCTGAGCATTTCCGAGATTTTGCGCAACACTGTAGACACATTTGAAGCAACCGCGTGGGGGGTCGCTCATATGCTCAAAGTTGGCTTCCACCACTACCTGTCTACGGGGACCGTACAGGAAGCCGAGCAGGTTGAATAATTGAAGGTTCCCGTTTCAACATCCACGTGTGGCACGCTATGGGACACCCAGGCTATGGCTATGCTCACGGATACCAGCCGCAGGTACACTATGCACACGCTGTTCCTATGGCGAACCTTGTTCCTTGCCGCTGCAGATCAGGTCCGGAGAAGCGCACGCCCCGCGTAAGATTGAGGAGCCCGGGCAGCGTAATATAGCTTACAGTAGCACAAAACCAGCAGGAAGCAGCACGCCAGACCAGATAGAAATAAACTGCTGGCATGCAGAAAGTACGGCGTGAGAGAATGTGCCCAGATTTCGGAGGGCGGACTACAGGCTGTCCCAGGCAGTCAATGTTTTCGACAGCTGTCTGAGGTGCGAGCGGCCAGCTCAAAAACGAAGAACAACAAAACCTTAGCAGGGTTGGCGCTGCTCGAAGCACGGCACCCCCGCTATCCGGGACCAAATGAAGCAGTCTCTGCAATGCAAAGTTGCTGGCCAAGTCATTAATGGGCTGCCATAGCGGAGACTGGATGTCTGTCTCCAGGCCTCTGCGTAAACAACATATTCTGCAACGTCTGTGGCTGCAAAATCGGGATGCACTGAGCGCCCTGGGCTCCTAGCCCATGAGTATCACGCTTGTGATGATCACTGCAGAGACCACCTTGAAAAGCGAGCGCCATCCCGTCAATGCTCCGCATCAGAAGCTTCCGAAACAGGTCGAGATGTATATTCAGACTGAGTTTGCGGCTGATGCAAAGGCGACACCCCTTAGAAGTGGTGCTCGGGAGTCGGGCGGTGGGGTGGTGACAGGGCGGTTACTACCGGCATGAAACATTCCTGGTCATGTCATGCCCCACCCACTACATGGAAGTAGGTATCAAGTAAGCACATGGCTCAGTCCACCGAAGATCTGAGCGAAAGAGCACCTGCAAGCACCGATGCTTTGGTTGAGAGGCTAGATGAGATTAGGCTGGGATAGCTTCGGGTCGAGGGATGTTGAGGGGTAGAGGCTCTCCAAGAAACACTAGGGAGTCAAAACCTACACCTCCCAAGTTTAGCTTTGAACCAAGAAGGCAACCGTCTCATCCCTTAAGTGTTGCCCAACGGTACTCCTAAAACCTGACCCCTAAAGCCTAAACCCTAAACCCTTCTTCGGGGATGTACATATCGCTCCAGCTCCCAGCACGACCGAGTCCCGGGCCCCAACAAGCTTCACCACGCGGATGAACCTAAGGTCTCAGGTCTGAGAGGCATCGTAGGGTAATTCGACCTAATTAGGACCCCTTGGTTCCATACTAGATACATACACACATACATATATATATATATATTGACAAAAAAAGGGTCCCGAAGTTAGAGAACTGCCTGTCTTCTGATGCACCACGCAGGGAACAGCTTCCACATGTCCTGGCCTTAGAACCCGGATTCCGCGTAGAAGTGGCAACCAGAAGCTGGATGCCTGCGTAGAACATGCATTTCGAACGTTCTTCCCATCGCTTTACAAAATGCAAAAGAAATTGCACTTGAGGTACCACGAAGTGCCAACACTCCAGCGTGCCTGCGACTTGACTCCGAGATGGGTATTCATTGACGGAAATATCCAGCGGTCGAAAACGCCTGCACAAACAATGACCTCAGCTTTCAGCTTGTTGGGATGGACGCTTATGCACTCCGTGCAGATCAGCCATCTGCATGTCAGCCTGATACCTGTCAAGCTATATGAAACGAACCAGGTGCCAAGTCAGTAGGGCTTCTTGGCAACGCACGAGCATATGAAGTAGGGTTTACATTACTAGTATCCCAACTATATACATTCACCAATAACAGCAATACAAACCTTGTTTAATCTGCGTTTAGTTGCGTCGAGCTACCAAGTCAAAGAGATTCCACATGCCGTCCACGGCGTGTGCACAGAATCGCAATCGAAAATGAAACCTCAGTTTCAGCACGTACGTGCATATTCAATTCTACCAAAGCCAGATGCGGTTTTGGGCCACAATTGCCCTGGCTGCCAGCAGTCTTTGACATGCAGCCCAGCGTCAATCTCAGCACCACCTGGAACCGGTACTCTTTCCATTCATGGCCCTCAGGCTGGTCTGCCACATACCACAACCAGCCTCAATGGTGTACAGCACCAGGCAAGTGTCGTTTACGTTCTCGAGAACCTTCAAAGGTCAGCCACTGCCACTGCCCAGCGAGGCCTCATAAAAGAGAAGGTACGCTCAGGACATTCGGCCTTGGCATCCTCATCTGAAACATCGCATGCCACCTGCTCCACAGGGTCTTCAACAATGAGCGCCGACTTCTAGCGTTTCTGTCCGTGCCATACGCATGAGGGGCTACTACATGTAGGGAGAATGCTGGTCAGCAATCCTAACTTGCTACAAACTTCGTGCACAAACCATCGCTGTCAACCTGGATGTACAGGCACATGATGTTGAATGCAACCACCATACCAGACCTCACTTCAGACAGCGTTCAATCACTGTGTTCGCGTGGGGCATTAGCTACAAGTCAACCACACATGCTATGCACGACACAGCCGAGCTCCGTACAGCACCAGAAACCAGTCAGATTGAATGAAGCCAAGAGGACCTGGCTCTTCTCAAGCAACTCTGCTCTCCCTGAGAGATCAACACGTCCAGTACCGAGGTTCCATGAGGGCCTGGCCCGGCAGCCTCATATCCTCCTGGTGCGTGGCGCGCATGCGCAGGGGCTTGGGAAACTCTGGACGCAAATCTCATCCCCACGCTGGCTCTTCCTACAACTCAGCGATTGCAGATGCGTGTGTGATTTGCAGCAAATGATCATAGCAAATGATCATGTCGGCCCACCCGGTGTGCTTCCGGCGACCAGGTGGGGTAGGGAAGCAGCTGCTGCGCCTGCAGGGACGAGCCTTTAAAAATCCATTGAAACATGTTGAACCTTGAGCCTAGGGCTGGGCTTCGGTTTACAGTCGTAAGACTAACTGTCCTGCGTACACCCGCATGGCGCGTCATGCCCTTAAGACATCAAGTCATTTCTTTTTGAGATACTATTGCCGCGACACCTGGGCATCATTCTCCGACTCCAACTCGTAGAGCTCCCTGCTGGCTTGATTGGATAAGGAGAGGTCTCAAATCCTACCTTGCGAATCGGTAACTGACCCAAGCTGGCGACAAACGCGAAATTGCATGACTTTAACTGGCATTGCGAAAACCCACTACAATGAACAAGAAATGTTGGGGCAACTTGAAAGCATAGAGTTCAGACCTCCTGCTGAACTCAAGTGTTGAAATCCAGATCCGAAAGGGATGGTAGGGCCTTGGGTTTAGGGTTCAGGGGTTTGGGCTTGGTGTGCAGGGTCTGGGTTTGACTCGAGCTTATAGTGAGCACGCTGTAAGATAGTCACCACACCGTTCAGCACACCGCAAGCCTTGCTTTAAGCTCTGGCTTCAAACCCAAAGCCAAGGTTCCGTGTTGAACTGCTATTACTATTTCCAAACAGCTCCCGAGTCATGTCATTCCATCCGGAAGTAATAACTAATAACCTTTCAGGGAAAGCGATTACTGGCCAAGGAACGGCTTGAAGAGCTGCTCGTCGAAGTCCGAGGCCAGATGGCCAGAAACGATCCTGCATCAAGGCCGCAAGGCAGTTGACTACAGCGGATTCCTCTCTCTCTCTCTCTCTCTGCACGCTTAGCCCCCCCCCCCCAAGGGAGAGCTGCCCCGAGGATTCCTCTCCCTCTCTCCTCTTCTTTCGGTGGTTTGGTGTTTTTGGAACAGTGCGCAGCGTGCCCTCTTCGGTGACTATCTTGCTTACCATCCCTAAGGCGCCTTCCGGTACTGGTCGGCGTCGTCCTGGAAAGGATTGCTGGGAAGTAGAAGGGGGCATCAATGGCACGGCGAAAGCGGGATGAAGCCCATGAGGCCCTGACGCCCGAGATGCCCGCTGTGAAGACCTGGGATTCTGGGGGAACCTGAGGGGCTCCAATCGGGCTTTCGTTCGTATCTCCGGGCCCTGCAGGCTCGGGTATTCCGGTACTTTTTGGGAGGCCCCGGACGGCAGCACTTGAAGGACACTCACTTCTGGCTATCCTTGTTCTCACAGAGATGATCTGGAGCTGTATTGCTATCTCCTTATAGAGATGATCCAGAGCTGCATGTTGTTCCCCAACACTTTCTAATCATCTTCATCTGCTGAACTCACAAAATGATCGGACTTCTCCGCCGAGGCCCGAAGCCTAAGCCCCAGTGTTTGGTTCCGGTGCAGGAGGCTCACAAGACCCATCCCATCGCCTCCACCCGCCATTTGGGCAGGACCTGTTTCGGGCCAGGCCCCAGAGAGCTCCATCCCAGATTTGGGCGACTCTGTGCACCTCCCTGTGGACTCCTAAATCACCTGCAAGTTGTAGAGCCAGGGGCGACCAGTGCTGAGAAAGGCTCTTCATAAGAGTACCTCTGGGAGCCCCGTCAGTCATAACAAGCCTCTTCCGTGATAGCGTGTACGCAGCGTTTTGAAAAACAGGTGGGACCCAAGAATCATCGCATGGAGTCGCACGGATTTGCATGGAGCCGTCGCTGAGCCAGGCACACTCTGCGAATCGGCGCCTCAGCTGTGCTTTGCTTTTCGCCTCTTGCCCCAGGACTCGAACGTGCTGCCGAGTGCGGCCATGTGCGGCCGCGTGGCAGAGGAGGATGAGGGGCTGAGCTCCCCTCGTCGGTCCTTAGCCATGCGAAGCTGCGCGAACACCAGCGACTTTCCCCAGATGACATCCAGAGGCACGGGAGGTCATTAAGAGAGCCTTGGGCTGCTACCCGTCCTCTTTTGTTTTCGCGCTGTCAAACCATACATTCTGCAGCCCCACCACCGGCGACAATTTTCGGTCGGAGAAGCTATCGTGAGCTATGGATAACATTGGGCAACGACAGGAAACAGACTCTAGGCTTCCAGCTTCAGATAATCGGGACGATGCAGAGGACCTGTAGAACGGCCACGACACGTCTTTCTCGGCGTGCAGTCGCGTAGGGCTTTTTGCTTCAATGATGTCTAGGCTCGGCTCAGGGCGCACTCGCCTCAGAGTTGGTGCCTGAACTAAAGTGACTAAAGTCTGGGCCCTCCACGGTGATGACTCGGGTTGAGTCTCCGCCGCCTCGATGGTGGGAAACGACGGTCCTAGCGGTTCCAGCAGAGCTCTGACCGAGATGGCTTGCAATGGCTTGTAATGGCTTGCAGCAACACAAACTGTTCGCAGCTTAGCAGCCATGTCTGGAGCCACGGTCCATGGAACTTCACAAAACAGAAATCTGCAGTTGTCCAAGAACTGACACATGCTGGGTTGGTTGATGCATTGGGCTTCCGTTCTTTTTCTCAGGGGCCATACTAGACAAAAAGACGTCATGTTTTGGCTGAGAAGCATTTGCGTTGAGCGTTCCGTGACTACAAGGCTGACAGCCTTCTTGGCCTAAGCCATAAGCTGTGTTTGCAAAGCGGTCAAAAGGCTATCTCGAGCTGTCGAAGTTGGTTGCTGCTCGCCTTAGGCCATGATCATGATAGATCCTTTCTCACAGCCTGCTTGAGCCTCTCAACAGCCCTTGCATCATGCTGACAGGTGATGCTGTGCAAAGATAGAAGACAAGCTCAGAGTTCACCCAAAGCACGTGGGAAAGGCAGCACCTGCATGCGGGGTGCCGGCCCAAGTTGCTGGCTTAGAGGGTTCACCACCTGCACACAATGCCACACTGGGCAGTAACGGGCCGCGGCTTGTTGTCCGAGGCCCCGGCAGGTTGCCCAGCCATGGCTCCCTGGCACACCGCTGTGCAAGTATGCACCAAACTTCCCTTTTCAATTTCAGTCCCGTTGCCACAGCCTCCGCCGCAGCAGCAGATCCCAGGACACGTACTACTATGGCTAGCTGGGCCAAATCACAATGCATCGCACGCCTGCAATAGGGACCAATCCGACCATAAATCCGCAAGAATGCCAGCCCTTGCGGCCAGTTGCAACAGTAGTATGAATACTAAACCTTTATCCTCCAGGCCGATCCCCCTGTCGCATGGCAACAGCGTAGTGTGTCACATGCGCCATGTCCAGATGCCGGGATCACAGGCCTGCGCAGTTTTACATCCATTTTGCCTGTTTCCTTCGGTACTTGTTCAGCTAATCCGCCTAGGCTTTCGGCCTCAGGCGTCTCGGGGGAATTGTAATGCACATACCCAAACCCCAATCCCTCCCGGAAAGTCAGCTCCCGCAAGCCTTTTGGGTGGTGTCACTTCAGCCAACGGAGAGACGGCGGTTGAACATCACGAGGATCGTGCTTGTCTTATTCGCATGGCCGTTTGCTTGTTTAAGCGTGACTGCTGGCATCCTCTCCTATAGGCAACGGCGCCATTGACATGTGCTGCTGGTTCAACCTCGATGCTAACTGTTGCGTATTTCTCCTGGCGACTCACACGTGGCTAGGAATCATCTACGCTCCCTCATTTAGAGGGCGATGTTCATGAACTTCTTCTTTGAGAACTGGAACCTTGGCAGCTCGACAACCGGCAGAGCAAAAGCCTGTGCTGCATGACTCATGCTAGAAGATGTCGGTTCGTAGCAAGATACCCTCGAACCAGTGCTGGTACCTGGTACTGTACCGTTTGGGGTTGGAGTTCGAATGTTCAGTGGCCAAACATATTCGGGTTCGGGCAACCTCTGCATTCTCCTTGGGAAGGGAAGGGGGGTGTCCGGGTTCGGGTGGATTCGCCTTATGTTTTGTTCCGGGGGTCAGGTTTGGGGTGGGGGGGGGGTTGCGTTCTGGGTCAGGTTCAGTGTCGGTCGGGTTTGAAGGGCAAAGGGGGCTTGGAAAATTCACAAAATGGAGATCTTGATGATCTTGTCTAGGCTGCTGAACAGCCCTGGAAGGCCTCGGCAACCCGAAGTCCTAGAAGGAGATCTCTGGTTCGACTCACCCCAAGACAGAGACAATCGTCTTAGGTCAAAACCACCACTTGCTTGGCTGCCCATCAGGATAGAACAGCGGCAGCAGTCGGGATGCCGTCTCCTGCGAAGAAGGCAGATGCTGCCATGGCAGAACTGCCAGTGTTCACTTCATGCGGATGCATTACCATGGGCTTCAAGATAGGTCCAATTGCACTGCTTTGCATGTAAGCGCACCTGCCGGAGCTGCTTCAGATAAGCCTGTCACTTAATTTCAAACCAGTTTTCAAACACAAGCTTGAATAGTACATTCAACAAACACCAAAATGTTGTACATGTCACAGGCAACTCATATCATCATTCTCATCATTATCATCAGCTTCTTACTTTCTATCCTCTCTACCCTGGGATTCGAAGGCCTTGGCCATTTGGCAATCCTGTGGCGGTCCCGCTTTGAACCAACTTCCCAGGATAAACCTAGCCAGATACATCGAGCACAGCCACTAGGCGGATAAAGGTCCGTGGACGCCAAAATCCCTCGATGTCCCAAGTGTCCGGCCCGGCTTCCCCAGGCCCTGGCAGCTCTGAGGCAGCCACGACCTGGATCTTCTTTATTGGCACATGCCACGTCGTGCAGCACTCTTCCCAGCTTCCTTGCCCCATCCGCCTCCAACTGGCGCGCAGCATCTTCAGCGCTGCCGGCCTCTACACACAGCCCGCATTCGAAAGCCACAAGTAAGTCCAGCATTTCTACCGGCGACATCTGGCGACCTCTACCAGACTTTCTCACATGATGCTACATGCATTCTGCATGCTACGCTCGACAACCCCCTGCAAAGCACGCACGTGTGCAGCATGCAAACATGTCCAGCCTGCGACGCCACTGACAAACACTTTTGGATCCATAGGGTCAGATACACCAAAACCTGAAAGCAACAGTCATGCTCTCTACATCTACAAATCGCAATCATTGGTGGAGGCCCAATCTGCACACTGACTCGCGCGAGTCCCGTGCTTTTTGTTGTGGTACTGAGCGCATGGCACGGTCTGCATCGCCCAAGACCTATCTCACCGCTATGTGAGCACACATGATGCGTGGCCACAGCACACAACATGCAAGACAGCCATGTGTTCGCCTCGAAATTCTTGAACAGAATATTCCATCGAAAGCTCCTGCAACGTTTTGGGGTCGATAGCTCAGCGGCCTGACTCGAATGATGGCATGACACCGCTGCACAGGTGCGATGCACATGCACCACTAGGTAGCACTCTCTTTTTCGTGCTTGGGACAAGTTCTATCCTTTCAAGCAGCGACACCTCACACACATTCATGATCTGTAGATATCGTCGGAATCCCCGGTTTCCAACGCTTGGAGGACGAGCGAGGCTGAGGAAGTGAGCCCCGAATACGAAACAATAAATACGGTTGTTTTGCAACAAGGTCCTCAAAGCCTCGTCCACCAAGTCGACGAACTGGCAGGCTATGGCCGACTTCTGATCAATGCACCATTCTTTTGACCCCACTGCCACCAGGTCGGTAGGATGCGCTATGCGTGATGTCATGTCCATCTACTCGGCACAGGCCTCGTCAGTGAGGCCCAGTGAGGCAGGAGTGGGAGCAGGTCCTGCGAACGGCTACGAACCGTGGCAAGAAACTACAAAAAGCCAGGCGATCACTGAAACGTAGACAGCCGACCCAGAAGCAGTCCTCTGTACTTAGCGGTCTTCAAGGGCACCAAAGGACATCCGCAAACGCTCACCGCGTTGCTTCCATTGTGCCTCACACGGATCGATTGATGGACGCCGACATGAAGATGCACCAAGAAACTCATGGTCATTCTCAAGGCGCATGTTCAACTGGGATCCAAGGTCCGAAGAGTCAAGGTCGTGTCTTATGGGGACGGCAATCGAAAGGTGAATTTGGCGGCCTCGAATGGTAAACGGGCATGGCTGTCGAGTCACCCTCCAAATTTCCAAACAACTCGTTCACCAAAATACTGAAGGGGTGCGCAAGTAGCAAACCTGCAAGCTTCCTGCGGTTCTCACTCGCAAACTCAGACCGAGTAGAATAGAAGCCCCCAAGTTCAACACACTAGAACATGTCTGCATTTGTTTGCTGCCCTGCTCTTATAATCTAGTGCCTCAGGCTGTGCTTCGAAGCAAAATGAATAGCGACGTGCGCGTGGGCCAGGAGATCCGACAACAACGACCAACAACAACTAGCAACCAGCGACCAACAAGCAATAACCAGCAACTAACCAACAACAAACAAACAAGCAACAACCAACGACCAACGACCAACAACAGCAACGGCAACCAGCAAACAGCAACAGCAACCAACCGGTACCACCACCGGACGAACCACAGGAGAAGGGGCGGGGGGGGGGGATCCGCAGCGCACATCTTCGGCTGGAAGGGGGAAGGAGACCAGATCCTCGTCTGTTTGTTCTAGATATGACCTAAATCCCCCAACCCGACATTCTATCTGCCAGGCTTCGCTGCTGTCAAGCGTGTATTTCGGGAATCACGCGAATGCAAAGTGGGTGCCGCTGTGTCTCACAGCCGAATAGTAGTTTGCAGCCCTTTCAATCGAAGTCTGACGGGCCTCGAGTTACTGTTTAGATTGTGAAATCCATCACTGCGCGAATATCTCATATATCTGAGAAGACTCAGGTGCCTGGCCCTGGCTTCGGCAGGCTCACCTCGCAGGCCTCTGGGTAGGCCTCTGGGTAGCCCAAGCGCACTCTTAGCGAAGGACCATGAGGCGTGGATAACCACAAGTACTAGTGCAACTACAGCACAAGCAGCAACAGCAACAAGAAGAGCAACAACCACAAAAACAAAAACAAAACAAAAAACACACCACCACCGCCACCGCCATCACCGCCACCACCAACAACCAACAGCAACAAGCCAAACATGCAAACAGCCATCCAAGCATGAGCAAGAATGTCCGGGCTCTTTGCGTCAAACTGACTACTCGTCCAGTGCATAGCATCGTTTGAGGCGGGGCCTGTGAACTTTCCACATATCTGCACATGCGTGGAAGCTGGGCAAGACGTGGATCCTTTACAGAGACTCAATCTTCATCAAACGCAACCGCTGGATCTGTGAGCTTGCCCAGCCGGGAGCTATAGGGCACCATGCAAGATCTTAGTCGAATCATGACGTTAACAGGATAGCATGACACCACATCATTATGGCCTTCTACAACACGTGTCACATGCATGGCAGCACCCCGCATAAGTCCCTTCGAGAAAAATCCACCCTCGCATCACTGGACCTCCCCGCAGAATGGAGATCAGCTTCAGATCTCATCCCCCTTTCGGAGGTCCCCAACTCAAAAAAGCTCTGCCGGAGTGCACGATGGGGTCAACCCACTGCTGAGCGCAAAAGCAGGTGACTCGCTGCTCGACCAGCTGGCCCGACTTCACTCACCCCGTGGTTCACGATGGATCTGCTGACTTTTATCAAAATGAGGACGCTCTGTTACAGTTCACAATAGCTCACTCGCATGGCCTGTCAAGAAGTCTTCCAAGCGCTTGACCTAGTGGGTCTAAGTTGCGTGATTTGCTGTGACGCACTGGGGTAACTTTGGCAAGCAGGGCCAGGGAGCCTGCCGGAACTGCACCGTTCCATGGCAGTGCGAGTCAGCAGTGGCAACACCACATCTGCCCGCTGTCGACCCAAGACCAGAAAAGCAGCTTGCCCGCACTTGTCTGTAAAACAGCTTTCAACATTCTTTTTGGGTCTGTGGTCTTGGATGGAAACAGCACGGTTGCACAAGCAGCCTGAACCTAGTCTAACGCTGCACGTGCTGTGCCCTCGATCGAAGCCGCAGGCAGCGATGGGGCCAGGATGTGCGTGAATACCTATGAAAGCTCTCACATCATTCTAGGTATCGATTGAAGGCAGCACGAACTTTAAAAGTGAGGATTGTCAGCCAGCCAGGCTCCTTTGCATGTCTCACCCCTACAGGTCAATCAGTCTTTGAAAATCCCCTTACATCTTGTCAGGAGAAGCGCTGCGAGACTTGCAAGCACCTGGTGACTTGAAAGGGCCGGTAGGACTCTCACTGTAAGGCGTGCCATTCTCTGCGCGAATGTTCAAACTGAAGAATCCAACCATCGCTGGAGGCAGAGAGGCACCCACGCAAACCTCGTCATCGCCTACAGGCCCTTTCAGGCCAGCTCGACAGCTTTATGTACAAAAGCCAACTCACCATCACGGTGAGACTGCACACCCGAGTAACATAAGCGAGGAAAGACAAACAGCAAAGCGAGCGGCAAAAAATCGCCAGTAACTGTAACAGTCCTGCTGACGTTTGCTGAAAGGGGTGTTCAGGATTTTTGGCGGCAGGACCCTTCTTGGAAGAGTACATGCGCAGCTGCAAACCATCGACGTGGAGAACGCGGCGCTGAATTGCAGGACCAAAAGGGTCCGCGCAGTGATCGCCAACTGCGCAGCCTGAAGTACCACAGCCGCACATCGCTTCCAACATCTTCCAACGACTAACGAAACACAGAAAGCTTAGGCTTAGGCTGTTGGAAACCCTGCCTGCTGCCCTCACGGGAAAATTTCGCCTTGCTATGCCAGTTCGTGGCAAAGCCAGTGGCTGGGCTCATGGGGAGGATTCTTTTGGCACTGACATAGTGGCATCATAACAAGTGATTTGCTAGGCGGCTAGGGCATCCTTTACGGCTTCAATTTCAGGTATGATGCGTTGACGCCCTCCACCAAGGCACTCAACATGCATTCCGTCTCAGAGGACTCTCATTGCAAATGGCGAAATTCGCTTTCATGAGTGACAGAGATAGGCCTTCTGTAAACGTACTGCCGGTTGACCCGCATGGCTCATTTCAACAAGGGCATTGTGACTATGAGGGTGCGAGAGGACTTTCCGAACAGTTGCAATTCTCGCCTGGGTCCCAGTTTCTGCGAACGGTCGGCGAACTGCCCATCAAGACAAACTAACTCAGCTAAGCCTTTTTTTGGAATTCTCATTACGATGCAAGTTAGGATCAGCCGCCTTGCGAGAAACATACATATGTAAACGATGCCCGAACTTAAAATTTCATTCGGGTTCATCCTGTTATCTGGGTGCTCACCCAAGAAATGATTGAAGCCAGCCTGAACAGAAGCAAGTTGACATCCACGCAAGACAGCATCACTGATACACATACGATGGCATGAGGTGATCTTCGTCTGACGCAAAGCCAGAATCCAAAAAACCAAAGCGCACAAACCACGCCTCTCAGAACATGCGCACGTCCTCCAACGCCTGAGCACTCTCTGGCACTGCCATAGTCTCTGCACTGTCTCTGCCAAAGTCACCAGAGCCCTGTCAGCTGACAGTATAGCAGACAGTGGACCCATGTGGACCCTGATGGAGCCCGTCCAGCCTCAACATCCTGCATGTCGCTGTTTTGTTCCAGCCACACAATGCCTGGAGGCTCGCCCTCCAGTTCCTTGGAATTCTCACTGGGCACATCCGGACACACTCCGAGCTCTCTTTGATGTGAAAGTTGTTGCCTTGGCTCGCGGCCAGTTCCATTTCCTCCAAGTCATCTCCCCATGTCCAGGCCTCTTTCGTCGCGCTCCATCAGATCCATCAGTCAGAGAAAGCCGTATCCACGCACTCATCTACACAACACTGCAACTGAGATCAACTGAGCATTGCATGGCCTCGTCGCCGTTGCGCCACGTTGACTCCTCCGCCTGCATTTTGCACTGGTAGTGTTGCGAATGGCTAGCGTATTCAACTGAGGATGATTGACGGGGCCAGACTGAATCGAGCGGGTTGAATGTCGCTTGGAGTCAGAATCTTCGGAGCAGGGATCAGGGATCAGGACATGCAGAGGATATCGGATGGGACGAGACCGACTTTCAAGGATCCCCTGTCCTGAGCTGTCTGGCCAGGCTCCTCATCCTCCTCTTCCTCAATCTCTTCCTCCTTTGGGCAGAAAAAACGGCATCAGGCAGCTGGCCTTGTGTCTCGTCAGGTGCCATGCAATGCATGCTGCACCCGACTGGCTCACATCGACATCTACTTGTGTCACCTGCTCAGCCATTTCAGACGCGACTACTCCAAAGTAGAAGAGCCTCGGATTCTCGCTGTCGTCGGCGCTGGCGCGTGCGAGCCTCCTGGAAAGGTTTGGGTAGTGCTACTGCTTGAAGGCTGCAGACTTCGAAAGAATGGAAGTGTAGCAGAGACCCTAATTAGAGAGGGGGCAAACTCGGGCTACCCGCTGACGAACAGCTCCTCTGCGAGAAGTTGCCTCAGATGGCTCACTGCTTGGCTTGAACGCACTTCGTATCTGCGAGCCTTCCTGTGATACTGCAACACCACTGAGTCACAGCATCTTCACGATTGCTGTGCTGCACATGCAATGAGGGTCGTGCAACACCCGGAGGGGAACTGCCATACGCTGATCTCTTTCATGGTCAGCATCATCAGGATCGCCCTTACAACTTACAACATTTAGACAGACATCAAGCCGATTGAAGCCTGCAACGAGTAGGCACGATGTGACAGAAGCGCCTCGACACCGATTGGGTGTCGCTGCCCATTGCTCCAGACCTCCCGCAAGGCAGCCAAGCCTTTCCAAGCCTTTCAAGTGCCTTTCTTTTCACGACTTCACCATGCCCACCATGCCTCAATGAGCACGTCGTCACCAAACTCGTCAGCAGCCTCCGGGTTCGACAGCGACCTCTGCCATTCAACTGGGCAAGATTGGGCAAGATGCACAAGGGCCAACAGGCATGAGATGACGAGCTAAGGGAATAAAAGCATATGCAGAGCTCACCGAGAGCTCACCGAGAGCTCACCGAGAGCTCACCGAGCTCCGGGCCACATGTCGACAGGAGGATGCGAAGGGCCGCTGTCTGGCGTGCTCCTTAGCAAGTCAGAACTCCGTGAGCATGAAGTGCACATCTGTGCGTATACATATATATATATAATGTATATATATATATATATATATACTTATTTATATATATATATATATATATATTTATTTATTTATTTACTTATTTATATATATATATATATATATATATATATTTATATATTTATTTGTTTGTTTATTTAATATATATATATATATAGACAGAGATATAGATATAGATAGAGATATATACACTCCGCTCTACTGAGCTAAGATGCCAAAACCTGTTGTACTTTGTCGGCGGCTTTACCCATTTGCCGCGTTCAAGTGGTTTCACCAGTTGCAGCCAGACTTTGTTTCTCCGTCGTGGTTCGATGTGAAGCATGCCAACATCTTTGTGAAGGCACGCAACTTGTGAGAGAGTCCTACGTGTGGCGGCTGTACACTTGGGGCGCATGGTGCAGAGATCTGACAAGTGCGATGACTACACTTACACTGACTACACCCGAACACGGCCTTGCAGGAGCTGATGGACCACTTCAGGTCCCGGAGTGCGACCTGCTTTGGCCTCCTCTGTCAATTCTGTTTGCCAGCGTTCCTTAGGCCCATCGTGCTCGTAATTCAGCACGGCGTGTAAGCCAAACAGGAAATCCTGGGTCCACGTGGGCAGAGCTCCTGCACAACCAGGGATGCCAGGACTGAGTGATTGCGTACTAGAGCTGCGTAAGAATTTTAAGTTGTTTTCTACAGCCACCTGACCCAAACGCACCTAGGGACCTAGAGCAGGGAAGCAGGGACAAGGAAGGGAAGAATGGAGGGACGAGGCAGAGGCATCACAAGCCGGCACCTTGCCCAGGTTGCTCGCATGGATCCAACATGCCCATCAAAGTCAGCTCCACCAGGATGAAGATGCATGGTGCCAGTACGGAATACGAGAGCGCCATGCCATACGCAAGGAAGAGGAGGTTCATGAACACCATTACAGTAAGTAGGTGCTGGTATCGGAATGGCATAGTTACCTGTAGCATGTCTTGCAGGTCTTGATGGCAGTCCTTGAACTGCAGGACGTGTCTGACAACACTCTTCATCACAACATCACGGTCCATCGAGGAGGCCCGGAGGCCATCTTGAGCAATCTCCCCTATGATGTGAAAGATGGTAAGGAAGCGCTGCTGGCTGTTGAGTCTTCGCAAGAGCTCCACATCCTCCTGCCTTGCAAGACCCAGCGAACGCAGCTGCACCCACTGCTTACTTGAGACCTCGCTGCCCTGCAACTCAATGACCGACAGCACGCTGGCCAAGGCCATCCACCGGCAAGCCAGCCGGTCATACGGGCGATCCTTGCCCATGAAGAGTCGTGACTGACAGGCAAAGTCATGCACTGCGCTGAACATTCGTTTCACAGTCATGCACGCTTGCTCGTATCTGGCCAAGCAGTGGTTTGTTGAAAAGGTCAGGAGAAAGCTGGTTATGACCGTCATCATGATGAGGTCTTGCGAGTCCACGTTAATACTTACCCAATCCCGTTGACATGCTGCCCAGATTGACAAGTGAAGCCCAAGCAAGAACCAGAACTCGGAGCGAGCAAGCAGGCGTGGCACTTGAGAGCCAGACAGGTTGCAGGCGGCCAGGAACAAACCCGACTTCGAATCCAGGCTGGCGCCACTCGTCATTGCCCCACCGTCCAGAAGAGGCTTAACATGGCTGAGACTGAGCGCACATTCGCCACATGTCACTAGACTATTGATTGTACTCGGTGTACTCTAGCGATCGATGGCTGGAGGCTGTTGAGACTCAAGCTCCATGCCATGTTTGCAGAATCGTACCACACCTTACCCCTTGGGCCTAGCAAAGAGGTATGGCAGGGACCGCAAGGACTCATGTGACTTCCTGGAAATTGCGGCGTCAACTTGGCGCGCATTGAGCAGATGAGCAGAGATTTGCAACACTGAAAGGCAAAGATGTACATGGAGGGACATGCCGGTCACCAGTCCTTGCCGGATCGCTGCCCAGCCCAGCACATGCTGAACTGTCTTCAGCTGAGGGCGCGTCTGGGAAGATGGTGCTCTTGTCGACGCGGAGTCCTCCAACCTGGCACCCAAGTCGGTGTCACAGATCAGACTCACCGAGCCGGGCAAGGGACGAACGCCAGGGTGAAGCACGGGCTTTGCTTCCAAGATTAGGCCCGAGTGTTGAGATCATCGCCTACACGAAAGTCAAGATCCCCCCATTTCCATGTTCGAAACGGCAGCGAAGTCCCTTGGGTCCCAATGCCCCCCGGCCCACTTGCCAGGAGCCCTGAACCAAGCCCGGCTAGCGGGACAACCGACTTCCACTCTGCCGTCCTTGCGCCCTTGGGCCCTAAAGGGGTCTGATCATGACCACATGGGTGCTGCACCGTGCTTGGCGCGGATGTGCGGATGCGCGGATGCACGCACACGCCGGACAATGGTCGGGGACAGCGTGCATTCGCTTCAGAGCAAAGAGAAAAGAAACGCCTCTCCCAGCTCTCGGCGTCTGTGGCGTGGCCAGTTTAGGGGCCAGACCCCTCAAGATAAGTTGTTTTGCTTGATGTTTTGAGGCACCGACCCCTCTTCCGCGTCCTCGTACCAAGGACAGCAAGATGCAAAATGCACGATACATCCAACCAAGCTGTTGTGAAGAGCTCTCCGGCCTCCTTGCAGCTCTTTGAAAGGACCAGAGATGGCGGCGTCTGGCGCAGAGCCAGGGGAGTTGGGAAGCAGCAGAGGTCCGCATAACAGAATCCTAGAAATCATAGAGCCATCGAAACTCTTCAAGGCCACCTCTGTCGGCGCTGCCGGCTGCATTGCAGGAGTTCCGTTGCGAGATGGAGTTGGCCCCTTTGGGCAGCAAGCTCACTGAGTATCAGGACTGGGGCAGGGGGGTTCGTGGACACAGGTGCACTGAACTGCCGCTTGCGATCGAGCGCGCTAAGCTTGGAGTGTCGATTGTCGTGGCAGCCTCAAACCATCTCCTCGAGCACCATGGGATGATGTGCTTGATCCACAATTCAGCTGGCAGTCCCACGATGCCTCCAGGAGGTCTCAGTCTTCATCCCATGTAGCTGTCGAAAAAAGTAAGAAAAACTTGGCTGGTTGTGGATGGCCTTTGTGCTTCGGCTGGCACAACAGCCCGGTTGCCACAGCTTGCTTGAAGGACGCCTTAGCACATCACTTGAAGGGACAAGAGAAGCTTTGAAGGATTGCACAGCTCATGTACGGCTTGCAGTCCGCAGCCCCTCAAGTCGCAGGAATGTCTTTGAGGCCTCGACCGGGTAAAGCCAGCTCCGCTCCGGCGTCCTCAAGGTCACTGAAAGGTCAGTGAAGAGAGGACGGCCATTGAGCTGACATGAAGCAGGGTATATATTTCTTGTACACGCAAAAGGACACCCGGTATATACACTCACCAGTATTAAAAAGGAACCTTATATACACTCACCAATAACAGTAATATAAACCCCACTTCACATGATAATGGTGCTGCAAAGCCGGCTGAACCCGAGGTTAAAGCCAAGGACTCTCCAACAGGGAGAAGGTGAAGGGTACACCCGGCAAGCCTGTGCCAGGCGAAAACTTTGCTGATCAGAGCAGCTGCGGGCAGATGTGGGCAGCTTGCTTTTATCACAAATTCCAGGCCTATGAGCTGATGATTCTCACCATCGGTAGCATCGCCTGGCATGGTGAACCCAAGCCAAGCTCTGCAAGGCTTCTGCTGGGGGCGCCATTTCTCATATTTCTTGTCAAACATGTGCTGGCCCACCGGAAGACACAGTTGCAGGAGTAGTTGTGCCACTTTGAGCCTTGTCTGAGAAGGTCTGCATATGTACGGATGTAGCAACCCACTGCGGCCACTACGCACTCCAAAGGTTCCTGACAAGCATATGCGCATCTCTCAGGGCAGCACAGAATTGTGCAACTCCTCTGTTTGAGTTCCGGTGCGAGGCGGCGGGGCAAAAACACCTGAAGCCTCAGGTATTGCTTGGCTCCGGTGCTCAAGTTTCAAGCGATCACCATGTCGGCAAAGCCGCCATAGATCGCGATGTGCACTGCATGGGCTCCACGAGGCACGCAAATTGGACCTTTGAAGATGATGCCGCTTGTCTGAAGAAGGTTACTGTACACACGTTCAGGCTGCTGCAGATCCAAGCACCTCTACAAAGAAGTGCGTTTCCTGTGGCCGCATGTGAACTGCAGGCGTGGACACGGAACACACGGAACCGCAAACCGGCGGTCCGTTTGGCGCACCACCCGGCGGAGCTGCTGGCTGTGTCCCACCTGACACCGTGCAAGCGAAAAAAAGCTGGCCCCCCAACCACGCTGCAAACTTTGCCTGAAAGGGTCCGATAAGAATGCCGCCAACCTCGAGCAGCCTCTAGCAGGACTGCACATGACCGCAACGAAGTGGCTGGGCTGCACACGGGCCGCAACGATTGCACACGCTGCAACATGTTTGCCGATTCGTGTGGAGGTTCAACGCTGATGTGTGGCAAGTGGTGCCTACTAGAAACACTGGCACCGGTAGCCTGTAGAGATACTTCGACCTTGAGTTCGCGCACGCGCCGACATATATCCGATCATAACCTGAGCCACTCACAAGTCACTTTTGCACCTGCGACATCCTGGGATGACAATGAGCCGCTGACGCATTGTATCGTTCACATTGAGCTGGTAGATATTGCCCATGGTGAACTGAATGGTCGTCTTACCTGGCGCAACCCTGCGTTGGAGATGGTCTGAGGTCTTCGTCTACGCCCCGTCTCCATCACGGCCTAGCGCTGCTGCTCGTTCTTTTGCATGGGCCACCGTCTCGGGCCTTGTACCACAGCCAGATTAGCCTTCTTATGCCTTTAGCAGCCTGCATTCCATTGCGCTCTGAATCTGCTCGTTAGGTGTTTAACAGAGACCGTCACGGCGCCCAAGTTCAGAACAAGAACCGCTGCGATTTCACTGTGGCTTGATTGCAGGGTCCTACCACAAACGTAACTCCTTGCAAGGAAACTTCCACTGGAACAGGGCACTGCGATTTCGCTACGAGTCGACACTTGAGGGCAGCGCTAATCATCTCACGTCCATTCGGTTGTCAGCAGACACGGTGGCCCTTTTGCAATCCTAAACCCCTAAACCCAAAACCCTGTGTTTGTGCTGGAAGCCGCGAAAGCCAATTTGTTGGGGGTGGCCTTTTGTGCCCATGGACTATATAGGGCAGCACACACGCACTGACGCACGATGATTCCCGCTGCTTCGCTGCCTGTTAAGCGGATGACTGACCCCGTGGATACTTGCAGCGCCGGCAATATGTGATAGAGCTGCGCGAATGTCACTGTCGGTTTAGTGCCATGACTCTTCGATGGGTGGCATTGGGTGGCCGGACCAGATCTCCACGCCGTGGTTGGCTGCGTGGGGTCCTGTAAATTCGGACCTGAGCAAGACAAGGAACCCTCATTGGGGAGAACCTGACGCCATCTGAGGCTTCAAAGTTCGACACAGGCCCAAGCACAATGGAGTTGAAGTATCCAGTGCCCGATCCTTGGTGCTGCCAGAAGCTTCTTTCTCATCACACAGCTGCTGATGATGTTTGGAGCAGGCTCTGGATTTCAGCTGAGTCGGGCCGTTGCAAACCTCCAAGGTGCCAGCCGATGTTCAGGAAGGACATGCCAGGCCTGAAGTCAAAGAAAACCATCGCCACAAATTGTGCACTTTGAGCTCCGAAGAGGGCGCTGTGCAATTCCTGCTGTACCCTCAGGATGCGCGAGGCGGCTGCTGGAGAGGCATGAGGGATTCCAGCGCCTGGTTGTCAGCAGGACTGGTGAGCATTCAAACCTGTTCAAACGCTGAAGGGTTCAACATGTTCAACGACTCTTCCAGGGCCTTGCCATAGATGTGAGGTGCAGAAAGGTGTAGGCGGCCATGACGCCTCGGGCATGGCATGCTGGTCTAAGGTTAGACGCATACTAGGCGCATGCACATACCACTCCAATGTTCAGATCGTCAGAAGCAGTCAAGTCGACATGCGGACGATAAGACAATCTCTATCCAGAGGTGTGCACATGTGGGTGTCTTGGCATCATTTCAAGCTGCACAAACGTGCAGCAAGAGAACCCATCATAGCATGACAAACTACATGAGCCTTGGGGGTCTTGGGGTCACTGTCACGCGCTCCTCATGTTCCGGGCCGCCGACAAGGGCATATCGGCATAGGCCAAGTCGCCACCCTGGGCCGGCCAGAAGTGGCCACGGTCGACGGCCTCTTGCATATGTGCGAACCAAACCGAATTACACTCTGCAAAGAGCCTTCAAAGCACAACCACACTCACAGTCACATCATCTTCCCCATCCTTGAAGGCGTCGATGCACTCCGGGGTTCGCAATGCATGGGATTCCTTGGTCCGAGAAATCTCACCCTCTCCGTTCGAGCCAGTCCTTTTCAGGTAGCTGCATGCTACCGGGCATCGACAAGCTCGTCAACCATGGCCTCATTGCTGGCATTGAGCCCTCTCATCTCCTGCAGCTGCTAAGCACGCTGGCAACTCATCACAATGGCACACAAAGTTACTGCGCTGTGGATTGGGATTGTGCCACTTGTATCACATTTCTGGATGGACCCCGTGCTTGCTGGGCTCCTCAAATCTTTGGCGTCCAAAATGGAGCCAGGCAGTATGTGGATCACCCATTTTTCGCCTCACGTGGGTCTCGTGAGTCAATTCTCACGTCTCTTGAACCGAATTTTACAAAATGGACCCGCCTCCAAAGGGTGCACAAGGGGGCAACGGCTGCTGGCCAAGAGAGGCCTGTGACTATGTACCTCAGCTTCAGATGGTTCTTGCAACGCACAGCATGGTCGTGGACAGGGTATCCAGTAGACTCCAATAACCGAGGTGCAAAGCAAACCTCGCCCCCAAGGCCACCGGGCAATCGCGATTGGCTACTTGAGAGATGGGCCGCCAAGGTGCGCAATGTGCAACTCTCTTCCCTCAGCAAGCGTGCGCGCGCTCCGACTGATAAGCAACTTTGTTAGTTGTCGCATCTTAGGCCTTTCTTCATAATGACTCTTGCCTATATTTGGGTGTTCAGCTAAGCGAAGTGTCAAAGCTCCAGCTGTTGCCACACGTGAGACACCAACGTGAAGTCAGAGGGCTTCTTGAGCTCTTTGAAACAAGGAGAGAGCACTCAACAGGCGCACAAAGGCACACGCGGGCATTCAAATATGAGTGTAGTACCCCAGTGATGTTTCCATCGGACTTTGTTGAAAAGCAACGAAGGCCCAAGACTTGCAGCACAAGTGCTTGTAGTTGCGCATAAGGGAACACTGAGAACACCAACAAGGTGCCCCTCACCCCCCCCCAGATGACTCTCAGCTAGCCCTCCCAGGGCTGCGAGGAGGTCTACCAAGGACTTGCACAGTACTCGCATGTACTCACATGTACTCATGAAGGCCAGCTTCGGAGCCTAGTGTCTGAGCCCGAAGAACCTTACAGCGCGGATCTTGGATCTTCATTTTTCGACACGAGCAGCATCATGGCGGTTTAGTTGAGTCTCTGCCAACCAGTCGCCATGTCTGACGCTGGGCACTGAGAGAAGCGCTCTTTGGTGCCGGCGTCTAGGCTGCTGGTGGCAAAACTGGACAAACGCCAAGAAGCTCCTTGGCAATTTGAAGTTTGGCAGCATACGCTGAATCGCCGATGCCCGAATGGGCCGCGCTGCAGGACTGACAGCCAAAGAACACCAGTTTTCTTGACTATTGAATGGTGCTTCTCACGTTTGCAGCTTTTTTGATGCAGCGTGACTCTGTACGGGCAGCGGCGAAGGTCCATTAAGAGCACCCCTCAATCCACTGGATTCAGATTCGACACCCGGGAGTCGTCCGGATTTCTGTACTGGTGATCTGAAAATGCAGGCGGTGAGATGCATCACTTCCTCTGCAGCCGCAAGTTCACAACAATTCACAGGGCCCCAGGTGAAGAACCTCGAAGTCTAGTCAAGATGCTCGAAGCAGTCTTCGAAGATTTTCCGGATGAACGGCTTATCCAACTTTTTTCCTCGGGTACAATAGACGCCGCATATCAGGTGCACATGTGGCATACATAATTATGCTCGAGCCATCCCTAGCTTGCGGCCAAAGGTCCAATGAACACCATCTTGGTTATTCGTTTCTCTCCAGGAGCCCAGGCTTCCGCATCATCCTCGTCACTGACGTCCATCACCGCATGAAAGACATGCTTGAATGGATGGTTCTTGACTGCGAGGATGCCCTTGATTCGGAAGATCACACCTGCAACTCAACTGCCATGAGCGCGCTTCAACTCTCGGACCTCTTCGACGCTGCCGCGCACTCGCACTCGGGGAATTGCGCCCCGTGTACCCAGCCTTGCTCCGGGGGCAGCGTTCCAAGAGTCTCCATCAACTTGCCCAGCTTCTCAGGCAAAACTTCTCCTTCCCGCACAACCGAGAAGGAGTTGACTCGGCTGTCGTGCCTGCTCCTTAGTGACCACACACAAGTTGCGGAAAGAGGGTTGCCCTTCCGAAGCCAGAGTGAAGTTCGCACAAGGCGGAATGAAGAACAAAAGCCCTCACTACAGTACACTTTCCCTGCGAGGCGTCTTGTGCTTCTTGGCCACATGCCCATGCTCCTCCCCGTGGCCACCGCCGTGGCCACTGTCATGTCCAACAGCATGGCCACCTTCGTGTCCACCGCCATGGCCGCCATGGCCGCCATGGCCTTCATGGCCGTGGTCCTGCGCTGATGACCGACAATGGTGCCACAAGGATGAAGTGCTGAAGTGCTGAAGCAACCACAAATCTGGGAATGGCTCCTCAGTGCAGTCAGCATCGTGACCTTCGCCATGGCCACCATGGCCACCATGGCCACCATGGCCGCCATGCCCCCCATGTTCGCCATTTTCCCCATGGCCTGCACACTTACTTGAGTCGGGTCCACCATGGTCCACCAATGTGTTCTGCCCTGCCTCCATGTCCATTGATGTCCTCGGCTTCTTCTGCCTGTCAATCTGCCACACGTCGAAATTCAGCTGCGATGGGCGACGAAAAGGATTATATGCGAAACCAGCCCACGACAGCTCAGTCATAGAAGCCTCCTTCTCAATGTCGGCATGCACGAAATTTGACATGTCCTGGTCAGTGGCCAGAAATATAGAACGAAAGTGGCATGCTTCCCATGCTCTCGTCATCCCTCGTTTCAGGCGAAGACATGGGCTCGAATGTTGGTCAGCTCGGAAAGCTTGACTCTACCCCGAACCTGAGTACACAAGCTGCACACAAGGTTTCAACATTGTCTCAGTGCCAGTTCCAAAAATAAGCTGCAGTGGCATTAGGCGCATGAGCTGCGGACTGCAGGAACTATTTTGGCAAAGGCGTTGATTTCTCGCAACCTCTCCTGCGCTGTGTAGCAACGCAAACAGCGAGCGGACGAAAAGAATCAAACCTGCGTGTCATTATTGCCCACGCCTGGCAGAATGCATGTTTACGCGATGCAAGCAGGTGAACAACTTTGCGAGGGAGAGGAAGGGAATCAATCGATACTGTATGCGAACCACACGACTGCATTGTGTCTGTGTTGTGCTCAAGCTTGTTCTGTTCTGTTGCGGATCGCCTGTAAGACTAGGTCAAAAGAATTTCCGGGGCATTTCAAGACCTCCACCAAGAACTCTCCAAGAGGATCTAGCCGAGAGCGCAATTTTGAAATTCGGACGCAGAAGCCTAGGCGACACCTTGCTCCCAATGTCGGAACCCCACAGTGTCGCCACGCTGTTTCGGAAAGAAAGAACCTGAACTGCCCTCCCTCTGTTTCAAAAGGTTTGGCTGGATCCTGGATGGCAAAACTGAAAGTCTGAACACACGACTTCTGCGAACTTCTCATCTCAAAAATATCTCCGAGACTGTGGAGCACGTATGCGGCACCCAATGTGCAACTCTGAGATGTAAGGAGTCCCCCCATCCCCCCTAGGCCACTTGATTTCACCTGTCTTTCTGTTTGTAATTAATGCCTATGATTACGAGTTTCTATCTTTTCTTTGTGCGCTATTCTTCCGTCTTGCCCTTCAGATATTGTATCCTTATGTTTCTTTCTTGTTCTCAGCGGGTGTGGGATCTGGGGTTGCCCCCTTCACCGGCGTCTGCACGCCCATGCACCTGGGTACCGTGGCCGGCAAGATTACCAAGACCTGTGGGAGGAGAGTTGACACGGCCCCTTCCCTCACTTCCTTTCGCATATTCTAGGGGCTTGACGTAAGCAGGTGCCCAACCCCGCATGTACCTCGACGCACAGGAAGAAACTTACCCGAACTACTCTCCCGCCCATGACAATGACGTGCGCATGCCACGAATGGTACTGGCAGCACGCACGTAACTAGCTTCGGGCCATGGAACCATGCAGGAAACGGACAGCTGTGGTCAGAAGAGAAACGCCTTCGTCTGAATGGCTTCTTCAGACGAAACGAGGTCGAGCTTGTTCAGCAGTATCTTGTCACAGAAAGCCACCTAAGCTATCACGACCACCAGCAGCACGACAGCATCAAGCTTGGCGAGTTCAGTATGCAACATCGGATCACTGCATCAAACCCCTTTAACATTCGACATGACTTGATGTTGCCTGTTGGTAGGCTTCGTTGACACGATCCTCCTCCACCTGGCACAAGCTGTAGAACTACGTGACTTCATGGCATGTGACTACATGAGGCTACATGCGCTCTCTTGTTTCGCGGGCATTGAAACTCCGCTTGCATGTCTGCCCGCCGCCTCATCGTCCAGCCTTTTCAAGACATTCTTCGCATCTGCAACTGTGATGACCTTTGCATTGCATGAGCATGGAGCTTGTAACTCTTTGCCTTCTCACGACACAAAACAAATCAATTTCGCCAGGAAGCCCCATCCAGCCGCAAGCGGGAGCTAATCTCTTCTGAGGTCATGAACCTCACACGTGCTAACATTGCGAGAGGCCAAGCTGGTATCATCACGTCTGGCGACCGTTAGCCGCCGCTCGCCCATGCACCAATTCTGTGAAGCAGACGTCCGAACGATCGGGACAGGGTCGGCCATGCCTGGACAAAGACCCACACAGTTCACGCACACGGCGTAGCCTCGACCACGTCTTTGTGGCTATGTTGCAGTGACAACACAACGGCCAGGCCCGTGTGGGCACAGCACTTCGGCTTGAGAAGCTGTTGCATGTGCGACCTTCAAACCCGGCCTGTTGACTCTAACCCCTCCTGCAAAGCTACTACCCCATGAATCCCGGCGACGAGCCTGTGGTCTCAATGATGATTTGATCGAGCTTGGCACCCTTCTCAACTTCGTCCAGAATCTGCCTGCAGACAGGATTATCAATTGCTGGCATGGCATCCGGACACATTGCGGGATGGGCAGGGCGAGGCTGCGACTAACAAAACCCCACACGCCCACACACCCACACACCCACACACCCACACACACCCACACACACCCCACACACACACACACACACCCACACACCCACACACACACACCCACACACACACACACACACACACACACACACACACACACGTACGTACGCTGACCATCTGGTCAATGGGTGGCTTTCTTCTCTGCTTACAGTATACTACTGCGTACATCGGTGCCACAGGGGGCCCACCAGCTAATCCGAAAAAAAACTAGAATGCAGGTACGTCACCAGGCGTCCCTGGTGATATCCTGAGGTAATATGAGGAGCTTCGTTGGATGGAGCCTCATATACCTCCTCCATCCCCCTGCTTACGCATCTGTGTTTGCCCGGGCTTCCAATAACACGCATGCGATCTCCACATGTCCCTTGAGCAACGCGCAGACACGGCTGTGCAGCTAGCATGCCTCTGCAAATCTGTGTGAGCACTCACTTCCAACAGCAAGCACACAATCGCAAGGTGGCCCTGGCGCCACGCGGTCATGAGTGCCGTGTCACCACGGCGGTTCTGCAAGTCCTTGTCCCTATTCCCTTGGAAACAAGGTTTGCGCACATCCCCTGCTTGCGCATCTTTGTTTGCCCCGGCTTCCAATGACACGCGTGCGATCTCCACATGTCCCTTGAGGGATGCGCAGACACGGCTGTGCAGCTAGCATGACTCTGCAAATCTGTGTGAGCACTCACCTCCAACAGCAAGCACACAATCTCAAGGTAGCCCTGGCGCAACACGGTCATGAGTGCCGTGTCACCACGGCGGTTCTGCAAATCGCTTCTGCGTCGATTTGCATTTCAAGTCACTCCAGGGCCCCTGCAACAAACGGTCGATTCCACTAAACTTCCACAGAAGACCTACCCTTTGGTACAGGGATGTACACACACACCCCTTCAAAAGAAGGGGTTGTTTTTAGATGGGCCTTGCACTGATCTGAGTACTAAGAAGAGGACGAGTGCAATGCAGCGACGCAGAAGCTCGAAGGAGCACTTGTTATTTCCCACAACTCACTCCAGGTTGACTGCTCAAGGCAGCTCATCTAAAACACTATTGGGGAACTGTATGCGCTTAGCCATGCTCAGCTGAAAAACCACTGCCACTGCCCATTTACACGCCAAAACTGAGGGGTTGGCGTCCAAGCGACTTATAAGGCTTGTACCAATAAGCTCCGAGCACGCGACAAGCAAGCATGGGGTGATGGCTCATGCTGCAACTTTTCCCTCCGACAAACAAGACCCGGACATACTCGCACACATGAGCGCAAGAGAACTGCACAACAGAGCTAGTGTGACAACATGCACTGCACTGCGAACGTCGGCAAAACCAACAAGCTTTTAGTGCCCAATTTAAAGGTCTTTAGCCAGGCTTGAACAGCATCAACGGATGTGCCCGAAAGGTTCTTGACATAAGGCTTGAGAATATCAGCTTGAATAGCATTGAGGGACACAACCAAACTTTGGGCGGTGTTGGAGTCAGACTCTTCAACGGCAGTAGGCTGCGCACAGACTGGAAGGTCGACACCATCTGAGCTCGTAGCCGAAGTTTTCCCCGAGGTCTTTGCCGGACTGAGCTCAACACCCTGAGCCCGAAGCTGGTTCTCACGCTTCTCAAGACGCGTGCGAAGCTCAACGACTTGCTGAGACGCTTGAGAGCCCCTTTCTTCAGGGGAATACTGCTTGACGAGACCCAATATCTTGTCAACAAAAGGCGCGTAAAGGCTAGGGGCATCCACATTCTTTGCAGGTGCTGCACGCTCAGGATTCTGCTCCTTCCAAACTGCTTCGGCAACAGCGTCTAAGTCAACGTGATTCTTGCGCACAGCGGCAAGAAGTTGAGAGACAAACACGCTCTCAGCCACCGACCTAGTTGGAACTGTCGATATGAAACGACCATGACTGAGAAGACGAAGAGACCACTCAGAAGTGCCATGGTAGAAAAGCTCATGAGCCCGAACCTCCAAAACATCTCTAGCTGCCAGGTCACGCTTACGAGACCAATGTGTGGCTTCAATGTTTTTGTTGAGAGTCAGGCCATGAAGAGCAGTGGAGTCATAACAAGCATCTGAAGGGACAAACGAAGAAGGCAACGAAGACGTCTTGGACGACGCTGCATGCTTGCCCGGACTGGAGTATCCTGAATGCTTTGGCGTAGGGTACGGCTCACTCCAAGCTTGGCCCTTGTAGGCTGAAGGAGCAGGCCCGTACCAGGAATCTGCTTGGTTGTTGTAGAACTGCTGGTTGCTGTACTTTGGTCCCCATCCCCAGGATCCCTGATTCCAAGCCATGCTAGTTCGCGCTAAAGACAAAGAAGACTACAAAAGACTCTAGAAAAGAAAAGAAGAATAGCTTGAGCATGCAATCAAACATTGCGCAGAATCTTCGCAGGGAAATAAAGTGCAGCTGACAAGACATTGCAAGAATCAAGCACGCAAGCACTCAAAAGGGCTGATTTTAAAGCGCTACGACTCGGAAGAGTAGCAACAGCAAACATCTTCGTCAAGCATGGTGCTTGAGACTACACATGATGCTAGACCACAAGTGTGAGGAGCTACATATCTCACTCGGTAGCTGACGGCCAAACCCAGACCGCAAGTCCAGTAGGCTGAGTTGTGGAACATCGAAAGGCCCATCGCCCGTCTTTGGCCCGGACGCAGTCGTAGAGCATGCCGGCTGCAATGTCTGTATGAATACCGCCGGTTGGTGGGCGAACATGAGAGAACTGACGAACAATTGCGCGAGCAAGAACACAAACAGGACGCGCATCACTGTAAAAACGCGCTGCTGTTGCCATCGCTTGCATTTCACTGCTCATATGTCCTGTCTGCTTTGAAAGTCTACTCGGGTAGTCATCTGCCCAACAGAAAACGAAATCGATACTGCACCACTGACAGGAGCAGGCAGCAGGAAGATTCTGAGAGTTGGACCCATTCTGAGCACTTGACTCAGGCTGTCCACTGTGATACTGCTGTAGCGTAGACTGCATCCCACTATGCAAAACGGTCGGAACAGACGCACATGCTTTCGGAACAGACACCACTGGAGGTGGTGGCGTAGGTGGTAGCCAACTTGGGGGGTTCGGCAAAGCACTTTTGGGTCTAGTTCCCTCAGGGGGACCAGACATTGCGAACTACAAGAAGTACGCTACACTAACTCAGAGCTTCAAAGCCAGTTCAGCGACAGAGTCAGATTGAAGTCAAAGCTTGAATCAAATGCGATTGGTTTCAAGACTTGCAAATGCTCATCTTTCATGACCTGGAAATCCAACAGGTAAGACAATGATAAAGTGAAGAACTTCGGCTGGCCCCCTCACTCGAAAGTCAATTGAAATCAAGAGTTCGGGTTGAGCATTGTGTAGTCAGATTGGTAGGAGCAACCTCCCACGAAGATGGCGCCCAGCGGGAATGCCATGCTGACAACACACGTACGCTGACCATCTGGTCAATGGGTGGCTTTCTTCTCTGCTTACAGTATACTACTGCGTACATCGGTGCCACAGGGGGCCCACCAGCTAATCCGAAAAAAAACTAGAATGCAGGTACGTCACCAGGCGTCCCTGGTGATATCCTGAGGTAATATGAGGAGCTTCGTTGGATGGAGCCTCATATACCTCCTCCATCCCCCTGCTTACGCATCTGTGTTTGCCCGGGCTTCCAATAACACGCATGCGATCTCCACATGTCCCTTGAGCAACGCGCAGACACGGCTGTGCAGCTAGCATGCCTCTGCAAATCTGTGTGAGCACTCACTTCCAACAGCAAGCACACAATCGCAAGGTGGCCCTGGCGCCACGCGGTCATGAGTGCCGTGTCACCACGGCGGTTCTGCAAGTCCTTGTCCCTATTCCCTTGGAAACAAGGTTTGCGCACATCCCCTGCTTGCGCATCTTTGTTTGCCCCGGCTTCCAATGACACGCGTGCGATCTCCACATGTCCCTTGAGGGATGCGCAGACACGGCTGTGCAGCTAGCATGACTCTGCAAATCTGTGTGAGCACTCACCTCCAACAGCAAGCACACAATCTCAAGGTAGCCCTGGCGCAACACGGTCATGAGTGCCGTGTCACCACGGCGGTTCTGCAAATCGCTTCTGCGTCGATTTGCATTTCAAGTCACTCCAGGGCCCCTGCAACAAACGGTCGATTCCACTAAACTTCCACAGAAGACCTACCCTTTGGTACAGGGATGTACACACACACACGCACACCCACACACACACACACACACTTTTACTTACACACACACACACACACACACTTACTTACACACACACACACACACACACACACACACACACACACACACACACACACACTCACACACTCACACACTCACACACTCACACACTCACACACTCACACACTCACACACTCACACACTCACACACTCACACACACTCACACACACTCACACACACTCACACACACTCACACACACTCACACACACTCACACACACACACACACTCACAGTCACACTCACAGTCTCACACACCCTAACCACACACCCACACTAACCACACACCCACACCCGCATGCGCACGCGGGTGCACCCGCGCACCCGCGCACCCGCGCACCCGCGCACCCGCGCACCCGCGCACCCGCGCACGCCCGCACCTGCGCACCACGCACCCGCACCCGCGCACCCGCGCACCCGCGCTCCCGCGCTCCCGCGCTCCCGCGTGCGTGCGCGCGCACGCGCACGCGCACGCGTGCGCACGCACGAGGTGAACACAAAAACTTCAGCGAAACGATTGTTGCCCATCTTTTGCCCCCAACTGCGCATTGCCCCCGTGAGACCATCGTCATTTTAATGCATTGGCACCGAATGCCGGTACAGTTGCCCTCTGAGCCAGTACACAATGCAACTTGTCCTGCGGCTTTAACAACTTCAGAAGTCCACAGCTTCGAGGCCTGAAGCCATCGATGAGATCCCCACGGATGGTGCAGCACATGCAACCTCTCGAAGAGAACTCGGCTCGCGAAGTGCCTTCACAAGTGCTTTTTGCTCCGCTTGGGCCCCCTGCCATTGTCCATCACCTCAGGAGGACAAAGAGATCAGAGATGAGACAGTGGTTGCCAAACACTACCCCCCAACCATATGCACTCAGCGCATCTCAGCGCCTTACGACTACCTTCTCAGCAAAAGCAAACTTATCCTGACAGGAGCTTCAATACCCAACTGTGTTGCACGCGAGGATGACGAGCAATGACCGAAGCAGTTGCGGGATTGCCGCAGCGCCTTCTTCAACAACAGGTCATCGATGGAAACTTCCCCGAACCTCACTCAGACTGCAAACTGATCTCACAAGCTCAGAAGAGCGATTGAAGGCCCATTCGTGCTAGATACCCGACTGAATTGAAGCAAGTTCTCAGACATTTCCACGAGTCATGGTTCGGCAGGCTAGCTGAGAAATGAACTCGTTTTCGATAACGGCAATCTTCTTTTCTCTCTGCTCCTGGCAGAAGGTGCCGCGGCAGGTGGATCACCGCTGTCTGGCCACTCCCGACCCCTCAAAGATGTTTTTGCATGTTTTCGCGAGCAAGCTCTTCGCTGACACATCAAAGTCCGTCTAAAGTGTCTTTGCACGTACTTCGCCGAGGCTTTTGGACTAAGCTAGACACCCCATGCCAAGAGATTAAAGATTGTGGCTTCATGCTGTTTCGCATGAGGGCACCGGTGGCGCCCATGTTTAACTTCGTCCGAAGCTTCGCACGGACGACTAATGTCTCACGACTCATGTCGACTCTAGGCTGCCACGTTCAGCGAGGACATTGCATCCCAGGAGCATGTCGTGTAATCAACTTCGCCTTCTCCGAAGCAGATGTCAGGCACACTTGCAGCTGCGAAGAACTCCTCAAAACTGGGCAGGGCGTTGTTCTTCCACAAGGACATCAGCCTTAGTTCACGGTGCCATGTGGAGAGGACTTTCTGAATTCTACAGGGATTCGGGTACCCTTAAGCCCTCGATCACTGGTCTGTAACTGCGGCACACGGCAGGCCTTGCAAAACAGATGTTCTGTGGCTCGCATGTGCATTCCAAGATGCATGAGCACTGAGTTCTTGATGTGGCGAGTTTGCTTGTGAGCACCCGCCGCGCCAGGCTTGACACGAGGATTATTGCACTCCGTGCATACTCCGTCCAGCTGGCCAGACCACGCATTGTAGATTGGACTGTCCTTATTTGCAACACTGTCGGGTGGACTTTGCCAAGCAGGTGCCTGCGCAGCAAAGCAACAAAATATGGACCGAGGTGCGGTTGTGGGGGCATTCGGATCCTGGCCGAACTGCAGATCAACCCACAGGCAACCAAATCTCTCTGAATAGCCCATCTCCCACTCGAAGTTGTCCATGAGAGACCAGGCCATGAAGCCCTTCATGTTCACTCCATCCTGGCACGCTCAGATGCGCTTGGATAACAAATACTCACACACTTTCCCGCAGCTGCGAGTTTTACAACTCCGTGGGGTCCTGGTAGATGGCATTGTGCATCTCCAGGATGTATGTGTAGTAGTACGTCAACCTGCCCCAGTCTTGTTTTGACTCAAGAGCCGTCTCAAAGCCATCGCTCCAGCCAGATTCGGTTCCCCAGATCTCTAACTCTGGACCATAACGATTCTTGATCCAATTCAACAGCTTCCTGTAGCCCCAGGCCGCACGGTGAAGCCAAGATGACTTTCCTTGCTGCAACTTACCATTCACCACAACGTTCTTGCCCTGCTCGTATTTGACATAGCCGGTTCCGTAGTGGTTCAAGCCAAAGAAATCTGGGCGGTTCTCCTTCAGGAGCTGCTTCTCATGATCCGTGAAAGAGGGCATGTATTTAAAAGTCGAGCGCATCGAGTAAGGATAGTCGAACACTCCGTCCACGCCGTAGATTGGATCGCAGAACCAAGCAAGCTGCCGCTCCACCTCATACATGGCAGCAGCGATGTCATCCTTCGAGTCAGTCAGTGGCTCTCGCCAGTCCTGATTGTTTGTGATGAAGATCCGGTGTTCTGGGGTCAGGACGCCGGAAGATTGGAACTCCCGAAACTTCATGACCACACTCAGGTGCCCAAGGATCACATTGTGGCCTGCCACATACGGCCAAATGTCCATGTCCATGTATGGCTGCGCTGACGGTGCCTTGCCATATCCACTCGCCAAGTAAGTGAAGGTATACGCTTCATTGAAGGTTGCCCACAACTTGACCTTGGACCCGTACTCCTTCAGCAAGAACCTGAGGGCCGGCCAAGGAACGGAACAAGAAGCCAAAAATGTTGCAAAAGTTCAGTCGTTAGTGTTCCATCATTGTTCCATCATTGTTCCATCATTGTTCCATCTACAAAATGCGGCCGCAGGTGCTCTGCATAGTTGGTGAACTCTTTCACAACGTTGGAGCTGAGGCCGCTGGGCTTCGGCTTCTTGTCCGCACCCATGGTGCACTCGTACCAACCCTCCTTGACACCGCTGCACGCCTCGTGCGGCTTTTCGAAGTCGAAGTGCATCAGTCCTCAGAAGGTATATGCGACTGTTTTGTGAGAGGAAGGCTGACAGAGAGCAGCACATGAGCAAAAAAACAGCAGCGTCCTTGTGGAAGATCCCAATGGTACATGGTAATGATGGGGGTCACACCGGCTGCAATCAGCTCATCTAGCAAGTCGTGATAGAACTGGACTCCTTCCTGATTCACCCCATCTGCAAAGGTACCGGTGGGCACAATGCGAGGCCACGCAATGGAGAAACGATACCACTTCAATCCCATGGATTGCATGGCTTTCACATCATTCTTGTACATGTGGTAGTGGTTGTTGGCCACATTGCCCGTAGCACCTTTGACAGCAATCACGGAATTCACCGGGCAGGGAGCCTTCTTGCACACCGCACCCGGCATTCCCACAGTGTTGGCTCCGGTGAAAGTGTCCCAGATCGAGGCTCCACGGCCACCTTCATTGTAGGCTCCCTCAATCTGGTAGGCTGCAGTCCCAAGTCCCCAGGCAAAGCCTTCCGGAAACTTTGGAATTGGCGCCCACGGATAGTTCTCGGGATACCTCGGGTGAAGTTTTCGAGGCGCAAGAAAAAGACACGGTTCACACCACTCGCACACCTCTGTCGTCTATCTATTCACGAAAGATGGATCAGCAATTGGATTCTGAGCCCAAGCTGCTCGCCCAACTTATATGGTAGCGGCCATGGAGGGCACTTTTGGAAGCCACGACATTCATCAGCTCCGGTTCGGTTCTGACTGAGCTGCATGAGTTTCACTTCATCCTCGGCCTCGGACTTCGAGATGCTGAAACGAAAGAACAACTGAGCTACTTGAGCTACTCGAGCTACTCATATCTCTCATCCTGGTAAGCCCCCTGCCTGGCAATGCTCACTCCAGGCTAGAGTCAGCGCACCAAGCACGACACCTTACCGGGATCTTCACCACTTGCAAGGTTTCGCTGGGCGTAACTGCAGCGCTGCTGTTTCCCGTTTGCAAGACATGACCAAGATGGACTAGAATCACTAGAACTTTGCAGAGAGCTCTGGGATACGGTTTTGGCAGCAAGGCATCTCCCTCCCTCGACTTCTTTCTCTCTTGGGCATGGGGGCCTTGGGGCCTTGGGGCCTACGGCCCGCCGATGTTATCGAAACCTCTCGGAGAAAAACAGCGGCACCGGTTGGGTTGTCAGCTGCCCCCCCCCCTCCGGTCGTGACGTATGCTCCCCTGCACCCTCCCCACTCGCGAGAAAAACATGCACCCGGGGATTCTCTTGGGTGCCTCCCAGCTATCTTGGCCCATCAAGCACCTAACTGGGCCTCTATCTCACACATCTTCAAAGCACGCGTGCGCTCCCAATAACCGAGCTGGCCCCCCGTTACTAACAGCACCAAGGCCCCACGAGGGAACAGACGCCCCTCCCTCTCCCTTCTTCTTCTTCCTCTACCCAGCGAGGAGGCCCCCCGAAGGGGGAACCCCAGGCGCGCAGGCCCGCTGCTCCGATCCAGTGGCGAGAAGAGGGTCCCTCATGTTGGATGACCCTTTGCTTGTGAAGGTTGGGCCCATCCTCTCTCTCTCTCTCTCTCTCTCTCGCTCTCTCCTGTTTCTCGTACTGTCCCGGAGGGTTTTCGGCCCAAAACCATGCGGTGGTGTCTCTACCTATCTGAGTTTGGATGTTGGTGTCTGCCCCGACAATCGAAAGACAAAGCAACTCCTAGCAGCACACTCGTAAAGTAGAACGAGGCACATACTCGAGAAGCTGAGTGGGCCATGGCTGCAATCGAACAGCACAGACTCACTTTGAGCATAAAAAAGTCATCTGAGCCGAAAGGAACCCAAAAAGTCTCGCATTCAGGCACTTGCAAAAGCAAGACTCACACAGCAAGGTAAGGCCCCCGTTCCCTCCTTCCAAATGCCCCTCCTGCAAGATGTAGTTTAAGAGCGTCGTCTTGCCAGCTCCGAGGAAGCCTGTAAGGATAGTGACCTTCGCACAGGCGATCACAGGTGTTTGCACAAGCAAGGGACCACTGCTGTCATTTTCTGGGGGCGACACTGGCAGCTTCTGCTCGTCAGGTATTTTGGGGTAGCTCCTGTCCCAAATTTGCAAGTCGGCCCCCGAACACCTTGCGGTCTTCTGAGGACACAGCTTTGGCGCCGTGACTAGGTCGCCATGAATTCCGAAAGTGTCCCTGCAGCAGCAACACAGCAGCATACAGCAAGCGCGGAAAGTCTTGCGTGCTTGAAGAAAGATGTAAGGCAAGTAAATGATTCATGGAAAGAGAAGGTAGGATGATGTAGGATGTAACCTAACCTCATGCAACACGAAGACAACCAAAAAACAAAAACAAACAGGAACCCCCACAGCTCTGGGCGGACAAAGCCACTCAGCCCTCGACCCATCCACGAAGTTCCCTCCCACTTTGTCTCCAGGATTCAGGGCCTTGCTTTTCGAACCGCTTGCACGCAAACCATGGAGGCCTCTTTGTTGAAGGATGCATTCTTGCAACCGCAATGGCCTTCTTGTTGTTCTTCGAGTTCCACAGCACCTGAACAAGACAAGCAATTTCCGATCACCAGCAGGAGTGTCCCAAAATGTCGCAACCTATGTCACTATGTGGAGCACATGGTATCGGATGCCTGAATCTGGAACTGGACTGGCTCACCCGACTTGTCGCAGACCTCTTCTACGAAGGCCTCCCAGCCAGTGCAAGGTCAAACCAATGTGTTCAAAGTGCACCTGCTTAAAACCTGTTCCACCTCCACCTTTTCCATCAACTCCATGATGAGAATGTCGCCGGCTACTTTGAAAGGATAGTCCTCTCAGCATCAGAGTGTCTCACGACGAGCCATCCACAGTGCCACAGTGCCTTCATGTCGACCGCAGCCAGACAGGCCGGCAGCTTCATGCCCGGATGAAACCAACATGTCAGCGACTCAGTAGAGTCCAGGAGTGGTCCAAAGAAACCACATGAGATGCGCTGATCACTGACCATGATCCAGACAGTCCCCAACGAATCCACTTTTTTGGGGCATGGACCAGATCCGCCATGCGCCTGGACTCAAGCGCGTCAAGCACCAAATCATCTATACAAAACAAGCTTCATTCGAGTCAGCCTTCGCAGAGGGCGGCCGCACCAGAGGATGGACGTCGGATTCACTCAACGGCGCATGAAAAAGTACTCCAAGCATATTGGTGCCTACATGTGGTGCCCGAGTGCCGGTTTTTGTTGTACGATATTTTGGCTACGCACGTATTCTACGAACTGTGAGACGGAGACAACTTTGCACTCTCACCCTAAACTCCGACTCTGAAATCAAGGCTAACTCTTGCACATGGAGCCAGATGTTGAGACGCTGAAGGAAAGACACATAAGGAAGAAGTGAAGGCAAAAAAGGGGCTTTCAAGAACCCGCACCGCGTTGACGAGCGGCTATGCGTGTGTGCGTGCGCGTGTGTGTGTGTGTGTGTGTGTGTGTGTGTGTGTGTGTGTGTGTGTGCGTGCGTGTGTGTGGGTGTGGGTGCGGGGGGCCTCACTCACAGACCAAGCCCAACGAAGCTGAGTGAGCAAGGGGGATATCAATGCCCGGCCAGCACTGACGTACCTGCAAATATGTTTCGCAAGTTTCCACGTCGGCCTGACTCGCTCAGGTTTGACGTGATCCAGACCTCTGAATGCAGGAGCATGTGAACTGAGGTAGGGATAACAGAGGGAGGATTCCATGAGTGTGTTCCAGGTGTATTTCGTTTATCGCTACACCTGTGATAGGATTGCCTATCATTGATTGTCCCTGATCGGACCTCAGCAGACGGTTGTCCTGTCGTGGACCTCAGAAACCGTCATGTCCTGAATGGACCTCAGATGAGCATGTCCTGAAGGGACCCTATTGATCGTCTTGAATATCATCTTGCCGCGACATGTTTTTGTCAAGAAGTATATTTTTGAAGCGCTGCGCCGGCAGCCATGTCTGCGAATCGAAGTGATCTTCCCGAGCCCACACCGGCACCATATCTTGGTGGTCACATGATTCCAAACGCTCATGGGAGCGAAGTGGCTGGTCAGGAGAAGGGGCTAGGCAACCAATGAGTTTTTCACACGCCTGCGCTGCAAGCCGCGGTTTGTTTGCTTGTTTTTCTTGTAGCCCGCATTACGGGGCTGCGGCAGTTTCGTAAGACCTGCGATCCGTAGATGCTGAGCTTAACAGGCGCTTCGGGGTTGAGGCAAGCTCACGTAAGACCTGCGAACCGATTTCGCCATCCATTCTTTTCGTTGATTTCGTCTCGAGTAGCTCCGCGAAGCAATATGACGGATGCCTGTTTTGGTGACATACTGTCACGTTAGCAATGCCCTTTGGTTTTTCTTTTCAATTTCCGGGTCCGTAGCTATTCCGGACAAGAGTGTTCTCTGCTTATTCGCCTTTTTCGTCTTTAAGAAGTTTCAAGGCGAAGCCGCCAGCCGCCTTACCAGGGATGTCACCGTTTGTCAGTGTCTTTCTTCTTTGCATTTCAAGATGCCCTTGTGGCTTCGTGTGTGTGTGACAGCCTCTGTCTACCAAGAGTTCAAGCGAGTGAGTGAGGGGGATATCAGTGCCCGGCCAGCACTGACGTACCTGCAAATCTGTTTCACAAGTTTCCACGTCGGCCTGATTCGCTCAGGTTTGACTTGATCCAGACCTCTGAATGCAGGAGCATGTGAACTGAGATAGGGATAACCGCCCATGGTGTGACTGTGTGTGTGTGTGTCTATGTCTGTGTCCGTGTCCGTGTCCGTGTCCGTGTCCGTGTCCGTGTCCCTGTCGCTGTCTGTGTCTGTGTCTGTGTCTGTGTCTGTGCCTGTGCCTGTGTCTGTGTCTGTGTCTGTGTCTGTGTCTGTGTCTGTGTCTGTGTCGGTCGGGGAGGGGTGGGTGGGGGGCGGGGCGCGGGGATGCATACTGCTTGCTCTCGGGCAGAATTACTCCTGAAAAACTGCTTTGAGCCACTTTGTCCGACTCACCTAGTTCACTCAGATGCTGTCACACAGACCTGACTGCGGATGATACATGATGATATTCGCACGTATGTTACCATTCAATGTTCTCATGAATGACTCAACGATGTCCGAACATTTTGGGTGCAACTCTGCTGAGCACATGCTCCACGCGCTTCCGCGCTGTACTCGCGAAGCTAACATTGCGCAAGCCGACAGTGACACCAGCGTGGCTGCACAAAGGCCTGTGCGTTGAGGGAAAACGACTTGGCAGGCCGGTCATCAGTCCTCTTACTCCTCTTCTGGCTTGTCACTTGCAGCGACTTACAGTCAAGGGGAGTGCACCAGTCGCCCCTTGCCGCCAGCTTCAAAGTCTGCAACTCTGCAACTGCTACCGAAACGTGTGTTCGTGCGTAGAGACGTTGCCACCGATTCCACGTCATGAGTTCAGAATATCTCCTAGCCAAATGCTCTTGTGCACCTTGGGCAGCGTCCGTTAAGCCTTGGCTGCTCTGCGTGCGCAGCTGTGCAGCTGCGCAGCTGCGCTGCTGCATTGGTCTGCTGGTCTGCGCTTTCTGTGTACAAATTCGGCCGTAGTTCGGACTGCAAACCATCCTTTGGAGAGCCAAGGCAGCCAAGGCCAAAAAGCAAAATCATTGCAATCTAACACGCACCCAGGACGTGCACCTTTTAAAGGGTGCATGTCTCGGAGGGCAATCAGAAACCTTCCCAAACACGTGGCTTTGCGGCTTTAGGCCTTCTCCGCCTGAGCTGATGCAGCAAGCTGCCGAAAGAGCATGCCAACTTTGGAGATGTAGATAGCATGTTACTGAGTTGTGTTTGAAACCCTTTGAAAATCATCTGGAAAGAAGTGAAGTTACAAATTATCCCAGTTATCCCGAAAGCACAACTCAGGTTAGAAGATGCATCCAGGGCACGCCCATAAGGTAGGACATTGCCTTTTGCATTTGCATGTTCACACTTGCAAACTCCTGCAAGGTCAGATCCAGGTCTTGAGTCTTTCAGGACAAGGATGCTGCTTCCAGATCTGCACAGTCGAGTCCTTGTTAGTGGCCAGCTCCTCCTTGGCAAGCGGACATCTGAGACTCAAACACCCAGAAGGAAGAAAGAAGAGACTCTTTTCACAAGCCTGTCCAGCCGAACACCTTTCCGACAAGTGTCGTGGTAACGGACCACTGCGCGTTCGATGTCTTCAGAGGTCAGGTCGAACTTCTCCTCAACCTTCAATTAAAACAACCGCAGCAGCTAAAAAAAAAGGGGGGGAAGAGGCAGAGCCATGCAGAGCCATGCAGAGCCTAAACGGAGTCTGGAACCCTTGGAGTTTCGATGCAGCGCCTTGGCACCGACCATGGCCTGTGCGGTGAGTGTCACGGTCTTGCTGTCGTAGGTCGCCTGCACACAGAATGGATCAGCGGGACACCATCGGGTGTTCAACGCCCGGTAACTGTAGCAACCACCTGGCTCTTGAGTGTCTTGAACTGCTGAACCAGTTTCTCCACCTCCTCGTCAACATCACGAGCTTCAAGGAGTCGTATGAGTTCGGCGGGTTTCAACAAGCAGGAAAGAAAACAGAGCTTTGTCGCATGGCACTCAGTATACAGATGCCCATCCTCGAGCATGAACTTGTGCACCTCAATCACTTTGTCGGCTGAGACGACGGGGACCTGGCACTAGCCGTGGCCACTTGGTAGCTTGGCGCAGCGTGGAGCCATGTAGAGCCACAGAAGAGGGTCGCTGGCGTTTACAGAGTGTGGGTGCCACGCAGTGCTACATGCCGGATGGTTCTTGAAACCGACTCTTCCGAGCAGCGGTGGGTTGCGGGCCACGAAAGCTAGAACGGAGGGAAGTCGCGTCGTCGGAGGCTCGATGAGCACGTGGTGTGAGACTTTTCTATCCGACCCCTTGACTGCGAGCTTCCGCCACACAAGATCATGAGCCGGTTCTCTGCATCCCGCTCATTCCCCTACTCAAAAGAGAAAAGATGAGAAAAGGGGGGAGGGACGGCCCGGGACGGCTAGACGCATCAGGAGCTTCGAAAGTGCCCAAAAGCGAGGAGGAGCAGCACGGCAGCATCAGCATCAGCGCGAGCAAAGCCGGCTGCAGCTTCTTCACACTTTGTTCACCCCAAGTACTCCCAAGTATCCAAGAGAGGCAAAGACACAGGGCCAGAGAACACTCCTCACGGCGGGAACCTCGGCAGGGCTGTCCGTCTTCACTGGCATGCCCATAATGTGATGGATGCCCTCCTTCACCTAAGTGCAGGATGCATCTCTCTCTCTGGTCTGAGCACAGCAATGCCCTTGAAAGGTGCAAGAGTGGGCAATTCTGTTCGATCTGTGACAAGGCATACGTTAGACGTGGACAACTACTGCCTTTGCACTGGCACTTGTCACATCTCTTGAAGCTTTAGCAACTTGGACCAACGCCTTGGGGTCATTCTGATGCTTGCCAAGCAAGGCATCGAACTGCTGGAAAGTGAGGCCGTACCTGCGTCTAAGACCCTTCAAGCATCTTCAGGCCCTTCAGTTTCAAGCAGGATGCAAAAGGAAAGCACAGTGCGTTCAGAGACCCCCGCCGCTCCAGGGGGTCATCCGGCCTGGCAGCAAGACCGTTGCTTCCGCAAGACCCTCGTTTCTTGACGCGATCAAACTAGCACAGGCCACTGCACTTCCTTGAGTCGCTTGTAGGTCTGGTCAAAACTTAGTTTCCTCGGCACTCAGGACACTGATCCCCATCTTGGCACAGTGTTATGAACATCCGTCCTGCGCATGCCGTCACTGAGGCACTCGCTTAGACATCAGCTCCCTCGTCAAATTCTTCATGTGGCCCTGGCTAGCAGGCTATGACAAGGTCGGACTCAGCGGTGCGGGCATACGAGCACAAACATTTCTTGTAGCCACCTGCAGGGCATCAACACTGTAAGATGCTGAGATCGCTTTGGCTGCAAGAAGGCGTGCCTGTGGTCTAAACATGCCGCGGTGCACAAGCATCTTTTCTTGCGAGGATACTATTTCTGAAAGGATCTGCTGGACCTGCACAAGCTGGTCGCCACTGCCGACTTTCAGGTACAGCTGAGAAGGAGCCAGCTCAGAACCATTAAATGCCTGCGCCAGCTCTCCTTCCGGGGTCAGCTTCTTCTCCTCAGGGGTACATGACAGTTGACATGTGCAGGGCACAACCACGCACGGCCAGCCACAGCCTTCTCCTCGCCGTCATCAGCAGGAAGCCTAGGTAAGATGCCACACTCCGACCAACGCCAAAGAGAGCGAGTGACTCGTCTTGAGGTTCCAGCTGCTTATTTTCTGCCTCTTCTCGCAAGAGGTAGTACAGAACACAGCTGGCACCTGAAGGCTGCTGCCATGGCTGGGGGAGGGGGGGTTGCAATTGCAGCCTGGCCTGCTGCACCTGCTGCTGCGAGCAGCAGCTTTTTCCACCCCTCCATCGCCCTCAAGAGACGACGAGCCTGGTCACCAAGTGTCACACAGCAGGGCCGACAGCTGCAACTCTTAGCATCTCTTCACCATGGCGTCTGGTCGCAAGAACGAACAAAAAAACGAAGGTCCAATGAATGGGAGCGCCGTGCACTAAATCCGCCGAGGCCGCAAACCTGGTGTTAAAGAACAACCCACCTCCTTTATCCCTTTCTGGGAACGCGGCACCGAAAGACAAAGTGTCCAACCGGACCGTGGTCTGCTCAGAGGCCCGAGGTCCCTTCGGTTCCTCCGGCCATTTGCAAGACCTGCTCTGTTTCGGCCGAGTCCGCCCTGATGGACTCGTGAACCTTCCTGAGGCCCTTCTGAACCCAGGGACACCCCCATGGACCCATCTGGAACCTGAGCTGCGTCCCAGACGGCCCCTATGCCCCTTATAGACCCGCAGCTATGGACCCCCCTATTCGCCCCAATGGATTGGTCATAAGGCCCCTGCAAACGACGAGGGCGTGTGAGGGCATGCTAGCGTTAATACTCAGACCACGGAGCCACGGAAGATGGAGCGTGACAACGACGCTGCTATGGAAAACTCTGGTAGCAAGCAGCTTACCGCCTCCACGCTGAGAGCAACAGGGACAAATCTACTACCTTACCCTACTCTACCCCCCCCGGGCAGCGTACAGCCGAAATCACGCCCCATTCATTGAGTCGGCATGAAGAGTTGCATGCGGCAACTGCCACCAAGACATGTTTTTGCTCGTGGCTATCGCCGGGCCACGACCACGGACGGACTTTTCCATCTTTTCCCGGCTTCCTCCCACCTACCCCCGAGGGTAAGGAGATGAGCTCAATAAGGCACAAGACAACAAAAAAACTGTAAAGATGGATTCGTTCAGGGCTCCAAACGCTCCAAACGCTCGGAATGTGCAAGAGCGTTAGCTCGTGTTAGCTCGTGATAGCTGATAGCTCATGGTCAGGTCAGGGAAGGCAGCGGCCCCTGAACTTCCATTTCCGCGGCAGTGCACATGGGCACTGCAGCACATTCCCGCTGTTTGACAAAGCCCCAATACGGCTGACTCAAGCACGTTGCCTCTAACCATTGTAAAAACAAGGCGCTTAAAGGGGCCTACTGAAGGTCGTAAAACAAGCAGGACTGGCATCTGCAGCAATAGAAGTGGATTCACCAGCTGTACTGCTGATGCTTCACGTCGGCTGCCCAATACAAACAGTACAAGCTGCTGAGACGCACACTTGCAAGGTGATCTGGCTGAAAAGTTTTTTTTTTTTGGGGGGGGGGGGGGGGGGAGGGGCGTCTTCTTACGCGTGCCACATCACCGCCAGCACGCCATGTTGCCAGAAGCTTTCAGCCACTGAATTTCGTGAATCCCAATGTTTGCGTATCTCGACGGCGAAAGCCTCTGGCATGGAGCCGTTTCTCCGGCTCGGAAGTCCGTTAACTCTGCCAGTGGCCTGAATATGCCTGAATCATGAAACAGGATGAAACGGAACACAAAAAAATTGGAAGGGAGATGTTGTTCAAAGAAAGTTTGGGTTCCAAGGCCCCTTGAGATCAACCTTCAAGTTGCTACCCTTGCGACATGTGACACGCTCAACGCCTGGAGCCATGAAGAAAGAGAAGTCTCTATAGGAAGGTGCCTAAGCCATCCTAAGCCTGGGCATACTCATGCAGGCCAGTGGCAGCCAGTTTAAGTCACGGGGAGACCAGAAAGAAGTCTCAGAGTTCAACACTTTTGCGCTGAACTGAAGGAGCTAGGAAGCTAGATACGACGCAGCCCCGGTCGCACATCAAAGCTGCTGGTCTTGCAGGAAAATGCAAGAAAAAGACACGGCAGCTTTGAAATCCTATGAATGGTCCGTTCTAATCTCTCAAAACAGCCTGTATGATCCAGCCTTAAAGCATCGAAAGACATCTCAAACAAGTGAACAAAGCGAAAGCCCATGCTTTCGTTTGGGATTTGAGGATTTGAGTAGGCGAAGTGCCCCGCAAGTGCTGAGGCCGACGGGGCTGCGAAACTGTCTAAACGTGCCCTCTGCAGATCTATGAATCTACAGGCACTCTCATTAAGCATCACACCATGCATGCATCCATGCGTCTGGATGGAAGAAGCAAAGAGTTAGCGGTCATGGGTCACTGCGCATCGGGCATTGGTCACCCACCAGCCTCAGATGTGAGGGGACATTGTGAGTCGCGTGCATCTACAGCTCAGCTGTCGAACAGGAGATGCCCCTCTGACCGAGGGAGCAGCGAACCACTCATGCTGCAGGGCCGCTTCTGCTGAGGATGGCCTCGCAAAAAACACAAAGGCGAACACTGGGCCAACCAGTGCGACCCTCAGTGCGACCCAGTGGGTGCTACCATCTTGCTACCATCTTGCCCGGCAGGATGTCACAAGCCATGCGCAAACTCTGCCAAGCTCTGCAAACTCTGCAAACTCTACCTTGTGAGACCCCTTACTGGTCGTGCCGGGCCTTTGTCCAGGCTCAAAAGCAAGGAGCCACTGGCAGAAGCTGCAACACCTCAGATAGAGTTCTCAATCGCCCGAGACGCCTTGGACTGCCAGCGCCCTACCACATTTGCAGAGGTGGACAGGGCGGTTTCCGAAGATAGGGGGGTGCTTTTTGGGGGTCCCTTGATTGGGGTACAAAGGGGTACCCCTTTTTTGGGAGAGTCCCAGAACACCGTGGCATAACCCCAGCCAAGGCATTGGCAAGGGCTGCTTTGGCCACGGATCGCACCTCTCAAGATGATGGTGCCTTGTAGCTTGTGCAGACGCTTCTACCGGGAAGTGTGCCTCCAATCGATCGGCTTGGATTTCAATCGCTTGTAGATGTTCCTCAGAAGTCTTGGCTGGGTGCAAATGCTCCCAGATTGCCAGAAAGACTTGAAGTTCTTGAAACATGACGCACTTGCCACGCATCTGCTACTTGTAAGCTGGGCACATGGTCCAGGCACGACTCTTCGGTGATTGTTGGAGCACTGACATTTCCTGGTCGTGCTAAAGCATAGCAGCACTGTCAGCAAGCGCAAAAATACCTCAGACACCCCCAGCCTCTTGATACAGCGAGCTGTCAAAGGGCATTTTCCCAGCCATCAGCAGGTAAAGAATGATGCCTGCACAGTTTTAAGCAGCAAATCAAACTGAAGAAGAACTTCCACGCAACATGCGCCTATGCTGTAGAGGTCGCTTGCAGGTGAGAAGTAACCGAGGAAGGCTTCCGGCCTGAGCAGGTGCTGAGTCAGCAACTCACAGTCTGAAGACAGGGCATGTGTCTCTTGCAACAGTGACGGGCGGAGAGGAACTTGGACTGGGTCCCCCCGCGCGCTGAAATACACAGTGCCGCAAAAGTACTCACAGGCTCTGGGTGTCTTCACACTAGCCTGGTAGTCCTTACAGCAACAAGCGGGATCAACCGAAGAGGAGGAACTTCTTGCAGCAACTGAGTGGGGAGGCCGGATCTGCATGGTCAAAGTCGATGATGGCTACCTGACGAGACTTGCCTGTTGGGCTTGCCACATCGTCACCTCAGCACGCAGAGAAAACTTCAACTCAAGAACTGTTGGGGGGGTCATGGGGGGTCACTCTAACTTTTTCCTGTTGTACAGGCATACTCGGTGTTCTTCGGCGTTGTTCTGCGCCGGGGGGCAAAGCCGCATGACCAGGTTATCCGGCTTGAGATCCCGGTGGATGATGCCCCGCTCGTGCACGTGCCCGATCGCCTACACATCTCGCAGCAGTGAGGAGATTAGCGCAGAGATACGAGATTTTGGGTTTTGAGCTAGAGGTTTAAGAGGGTGTACAGAGCATAGAGCCTTACTGACTCACGGGCTCGTGTTTACCAGCGGTTCTGGTCTGCTCTGGGTTTGCTGACTGTTGCGCTGGTGTTTTTGAATTGTTGCCTGGGTGTTGTTGACTCCGGCCGTGGTCGTTTGCGACTGTTGCGTCCCTGTTTTCGACGCCTGTTTTGCTGACTGTTGCCCCTGTTTTCCGAATGTTGCTTCTCTCGAGGAGATTGAGGAGTTTAGCAAAACACAAAGCAAAAGCAGAAACAAATCTGAGACAAAAAGTTTCCAGAGAGACAGGGACGAGCAGTAGGAGAGCGAGAGAGAGAGATAGAGACCCAGCAAAGTTGAGAGAAGCTTGACGTGAAGACATCTGTGTGACTCCTCTTCCCAGAGCATGAGAACGCAGACAAGCGCAGATTCTCCGCCTCAAGGATGCCGCGCATCAAGCGACGAACTTCTTGAGGCGGCATCACTCCATCCTTCGGAAAATCTAGCCAGGCCAAATATTCCAAACATTGCATCACGCGGACATAGAAATTCTTGCGGCATCCTTGCCGTAACTCTGCCAGAGGCAATTTGCAGGGACATCGGCAAGGAAGTGTTGGACTGCGTCTGCAAAAACTCTCTCGGGCCTCAAACTCGCTCAGCAAGCCGCCGAAAAAGGAGCCTCCAGTGGCCTGGAAACCGAGAAAGAGATTGTTGCAGTCTCAAGCTTGAAGAGCACTCTGCCAGACCTGCTCCATAACAATATAGTAAAACTGGCTGTCTTCCAAGACCTCTTGAAGGGGAAGAACCTGAGAGCAGTTGAAAAAACAAATCCCGTAGCACAGCTGAAAATATGACACCAAGCTCGGCACGCCAGTATGCTCAGGGAGGTTCAAGAGGCTGAACTCAACACAAACCAGCAAGTGCAGTAAGTGCAGTATGCGATACGATGCACATCCATGCACGTACTAAGCAAGTGACCAATGACTTGCGGAACTGCTCTTCCATCGTCGCCTCGCGCAAAGACCTCGAATCAAGAACGGCCAGGGTTTGAGGCGAGGGTTAAAAGCTTAAGGCTTAAGCGGGTACAGGCTTTTCTGATTTTGAGACGCGCGACGCAGGACGCGGGAGGCGGCTGGAGTTGGGAGTGTTCTACTATCTTGGTGAACGGCTCTCCTCGTTTGCAGGGGCGACGTCTCTACGTGGAGCCCAGAGGGGGGGGTGGTGAGCTTGGAAACGAAGTCCCAGCAGACGGACGAATCGAAGGGATAGTATACCGGTATAGCGGCTGTAACGGTCAGAGCGGAAATGACGAAGCTCGCGTTCTGCCAATGTTGGAAAATGTTGGAACATGTTGGAAAATGTTGGAAAGTGTTGGAAAATGGTTACATGGACAGAGGGCCTCGAAGAGCTCAGAATCAAAAGACTATTCGCTAGAAGATGCACGGGCTTGAGCCATTCAAAGCAGAGCCGAGCCGAGCCGCAGAGACTTATGAAACAGGCTAGCACCTTTGCTATTAGTCTAAGAATCTGAGGGTTCCTGTACCCTGTGCAAGACGAAGAGCAACGGTTGAAGAGCTTTGTTTTCAAACGCATTCCTTCTGCAAACTGCGACTTAATTCTCGAAACAACGCTCTCTGTTGTTCTTGCTCGCCAGACAGACGCCTCGCTCGCGGCTATAATCCAACCCTCGGCGTTCGAGGCTTTAGCTCAAACACACATCAACTAGACAAGCAAAAACATGATTTGGAATGAACATTCCTGATGTGTCCAAGGGGCCCCAACTAGTAAGGTTCACGTCGTGAATTTAACCATTCCTTTCTCTTCCTTGGGAATGAAGATGAACGTCAAGCCCTCCAACACACGGTAGTTATAGTCGTAGCCAGACCGTGGAATACGCAAGCGTATGAAAAATAGCAATGTCGTAGCCGCACTCCAGAATGCAGCCCAGTAACATAACTCAACTAAAGCAAACTCACCAAGTAGAAATGAAGAAGTCGCTAAGTGCCGTCCCGAAAAAACCTTCGTTGGAAAGGATGTCATACGGAGCACCGGAGCGGAGCAGCTTTGTGGACGCACCCTTCCACTCTCTTCTCGCTTGTCACATGCTAAGACATGTGTCTGACATGTTTAGCGGAACCTTCGTTCTGGGATCTGCAAAAACAGTTTCAGCTTCGAAACATTCATTCTGGTATCCTTCGGCTCTTCCGAAGCAAGAAGGGGAACACAAGAATCACGAGCATAGTAGGCAGAACTGAGTTACTCACTCATGACAACAAGACAAGCGTGCCCACAAAACACTCCGTGCTCCCTCTCCCACCCTTTGCATCTATCCAAGGGGGCCAATCGCTAGGGCAAAACAAACCAAGGGCATCCAATGGTGAGCAAAGGACTTCTTTGAGCGCATCTTCATGACCTGAGATACAGGTGGCGTCAGGCCCGATTTGCAAAAAGTAAGCGCCTGGGCTCGGTTGGGCTATTGGGTTAGTATCTGCAGCCAAGGCAGGGACGTAAGTTCGGAAGGGTACATCCGAATGAGCTGGCTTTGGCTCACAGACCTGGGTAGATTTTTCTCATATGCCCGCTGCCATCAACGAGAAAAGTGTGCGCAGAGGACGGCGCAACAACTTTGCCACCATCCCCCTCTTCTTGCAACACCTTTGCAAGATTCTCGCCACAGAAACCTTTCGGCCAACAAAATGGAATCCTTAGAACCCACCTCGTTCCAGAGGTAAAGGTCGAAGATCTTTTCCTCGGAAGCCAAACAAATTCACACGTCAGCATACTGGCATACTTCGCACGACAGTTAGTCAGCCAGTCCTTCTCGTCCATTATGCGGATGTCCTTGTCCTGACCACACACAGGGCGTCTTGCAACGCCATGAGCAACTTGCAGCCTGCAACACCCATGGCATCACAAAGCCACACCCTGTTCTCTAGAAGTGACTTGGCATCGCACTGGATGAAATGAGGGCAGCCTCATAAGCAGCCATATGCATCGGCACAAGTTTTCAACTAGGCCAGACTGAGAGTGAGAGAGCGGGGCATGATGCCACCAGCAGCTCTGAGAGCACATTGGAGAGAAACAGCGAGCCCGCGCACCAGGTTCAAGCCCAGCCATACAGTTTTTATCATGCAATACCAAGAGCTCGGTAGCCAGACGGAGTCGTCGACCGAGAACTTGGAGAATCGAAGCCACGCCTTCCGATGCTTTGGTACACCATCACAGACAATTATCGCACAGGGAGCTTTCTGCAGCTCACATTCCCCACTTCGGGCGAGGAGAAACGTAACCGAAGCAAAAGGTAGCCGAAACGTAGTTGCACGCATCTGCCGGCGCTTTTCAGTCACCCAGCGCTGCTTCCCGTTGCCCAGACTTTGCGGTGGTGCTCTTTGCCACTTGCCAACACAGCTCTCTAAATCCGCAACCACAGCCTTGTACCTCCCAGCGCCGCGGGGCTCGTCCCTTGTCTCTGCAACAACCTGCACCGTTTTCGAAACCCATGCGCCGTGTTCTGCAAATTGCTCCATAATTCAGCGCCGGCATCCAGCCTCGACTTGAACTCATTCGGCAACAACAACGGCCTCTTACCGGCAGTAGCTTTTCACTGTCAAGCTCTTCGAGTTTGCACAAGGTCACAATCTGCACAAGCACTTTCGCATTCAGGTGAGCCGGCGACTGCGTCTCTAATTCACGACCTGAAGAATGCAAGATGATGCGAGCGGGCGCATGGCTCGCGAACGGGGCACGGCACGTTTTACGAGTGGATCTTCTGAGGCGTGGACGGACACTTTTTGAAGGGGACTTCGACAACACCTCGGGATTTGCGATCACAGAAAGCCCTAAGCCCTGTCTCGCGGCCTCATTCTGAGCCACGCGCTAGGCCAGAGGCCGTCGACAACGGCGACAACGGGCTCCGAGCCTGCGGCAAAATGCTTGGCTCGAGGCTCAAGGCATCTTCCCACGGTCAGAGCTGCTCTCTTGCAATCTTAACATGACAAACCGCATCCAACAGTCCAGCACAATGGCAGAGAGTGCCACAAGAGTCTTGCTTATCTGAGTACACATGTTACACGATGATTACGACGTTACGACGGAGCCTCTGGAGTGGGCGGCTCTTTGCGAGGGCTGGTTGTGCCAGGAAGCTTGAGACTGCCCTGCATGCACTTGGCCTGAAGGCACATGGTGCCGCATGGCACCAACGGCCCGCAAGAGTCCCAACAAAGCAACTTCAAGCACTTGAAGCCATTCTTTCACACGAGCTTCACAGAAACCAAACACCAAAGCCAGCTAAGAACGAAGCGAGCATCAAAGCTACCTTGGAGCTTCCGGTCCCCCCAGGCCCCTTGCGCTCTTGCACTGTCTTGGACTCCCCCCCCCCCCCCCCCCCCCGGCACACCAAGCCGTTTGCAGACTTCTGGTTCTTCTCACCCTCTGGCTTAGCATCTGACAGACCTCTGCAGCGCACACAGTTGTTTCGAATACTAAACTATTTGCCAACGCATGCTGTTGGAATGCCGCTGCGTACTTGTAGCATCTGGCTGTGGCCGGCACTGGCCATTGAAGTTCTCCGCTCCAGAAGAGCCTCTCATGCATCCAACTCTGATGCTCGTGCGGCGGAGGAGTGAGTGTCTGTAAAAGAAGAGCCTCTCATGATCTCTCATGCGGATGGCAGGGACAGGCGGAAAGTGGTGGGAATGTGCGCCAAAGCTGTTCAACTGATCAGCTGAATGCTCATTCCTTAACTGAGAGCCCAGCTGACGAAGCAATCTGAGGTTTGCTTATGGAATCGACGGTGCTGCAGGAGCTGACGTGCCTGGTCCTGCCAATAGCTCATCCCCACCAAATGGTAGAAGGTAGGAGACCACATCATAACACATCAACCGTTAGGATTGCGGAAACATCCTCTCTAGCGAAAGCCCCACTAGCGTAAACGTGTGACTTTCCCCAGCAGTCACTGCAGCACTTTGCGTCCCATCGTTCGGAAGGAAGAAACCTGCCAAAACTTGAGCTTGAGAAGACCATCTGCGGCATTCTGCGGCCATCGGAGCAAGTTTAGGGTCACAGGGGCACGCGAATCTGAGGTTTAGACCCAGATCCCTCGTCCTCGTGCTGTTCATGCTCCTGTTGGTCTTGGGCGAGCCATCCTAAGTCGTGAGACATGGAACCGAGAAACACAAACCCAACCCTAAAGACCCGAACCCGAATCCTTAAGCCCTAAACTGGTTTTCCGACTTGGGGGCCTCTCTGTCATCTGACTCAGCCATCCCGCGCTTCTTGACTTGACTCTAATCAGCTTTCACCCCTACAAGCTTCTACAACTGATCACGCTTTACAGCATCCATGGAACCATGCCCCCCCCCCCCCCCCCCCGGAAGACTTGGTTCCCAGCGCAGGCCAGAGCATTTTTTGGCGAGCAGGAAGGAGTCGAGCGCTGGGTTGCCAGGGCTGCCTCTGGAATGACTCGAGAGGGCTCTGGATGCGACGGGCAGTGACAGCAAGTCTCGACAACACATTAGAGTCATTAGAGTCCTCTTCAGTGCGTGATCGGAGTGACCTCAGCAAAATGCAAGACAAAGGAAAACTCTGGTGGTCAGATAGCCTTTTGCAAGGACAGCAAATTGAAGTGGAGCTTTAGGATAGGATACATGGCATGTCTACTGTACCACAAGCCAAAAGTGTTCAGGACGCCCATCGGCAGGACTGTGGCATTGGCAGTCTGGCTAACGCCGGGCAGCCCGAAAAGCTGCTCCTACGCCTGTGAACGACACTCCCCCATGCAGACCATGGAGAGTCTTCATGCGAGAAGGAGCCCCAAAAAGGCTTGCTTCTCTCGTTCGCTCTTTCTTTCTTTCTGGGGGCGTAGGCGTGACCCCCTGCGCACTCAGCGCGCCCTCTCTCTCTCTCCCTCTCTCTCTTCCTCCCTGCAAGGGAGAAGAGCGATTAAGAATTCTCAGCTTGTCCAAAAAACAGCAAAGTCTCACGCCTCAGTGTCATGGGCAGCAGCCAGGGTCTGTTGCATCTAAAGTACTAAAAGTGTAGTCTGTGTGGCTATCTGCGTGGCTGTCCAGTTTTGCTGATGCGATGTTGAACTCATGCTGCTGAGAATACTACAATGACCCTACGGCCCTAGGAATCTGCAGCCCCCTTGGTGCTTGTCCATGGGTTGTGGTTCTGTGGCCTCTGAGACTCTATGCCAGCTCTGGGGAGCAGGATGAGGAGAATCGCGTAGTCTGCATCCGCATTCCAACCATGCCGCTTCCCTGCCACTTCCCTGCCACTTCCCTGCCACTTCCCTGCCACTTCCCTGCCACTTCCCTGCCACTTCCCTGCCACTTCCTTGCCACTTCCCTGCCACTTCCTTGCCACTTCCCCGCCACTTCCCTGCCACTTCCTTGCCATTTCCCTGCCATCTGCACACCTGCGAAGTCTCCCTTTTATGCAGGGCCAAGGTACGTCCTAAAACCTTTCCAGTTACGTTTGAACATTCCGCCTTGGGTACCACCCCTTGTCGATGCCCAGCATAAGCACAACAAACCTGTGAGTGGCTTTTTTGTGCTGCCACAGCTCTGTAGCAGGAAACTGTCGAAGTCAGCTATGCTCTCCATTCGGAGTAGCTACAGCTGATCGCAATCTGCGACTGCACTGCCGCAGGCCAACAGGCCCAATGAAGCCTTGTCCGGCTCCTCAGACATGCCGACAAGCCTGCATCTGCCGCTGCCGGGGTGATTTTCACCCCACGGCCCATGCTGAAAGTCTGTCCCAGGCAACACGTCTCTGAAATTGGAGGCCAGAAAGACCGTGGAGAACGACAACCCACAATTTTTGTAGAGGGATCAGAACATGTCAGAACGTGTCAGAACATGTCAGAACATGTCAGAACCACTCGAAAGAAGCACAGAGCTCCAGAAGCATGCACGAGTCGCCCACGTCGTCTTCCGGCTCGAGGAGCCGCCCGATCGGATGCCCCGACCACTCCTCAATGTCCAGGAACGGGATCTCCAGCTTCCCGAGAAAATTGTCCTGAAACCAGCCCTCACGAAAGATGCTGACCTCAGAGTTTTGAGGAGGCTTCTGCCATTCCAAGCCACTCTCTTCTTGTCAAATCAAGACAGAAATTTGTGCCAGTGCCACACGGTCTCCTTTAAAGACTGCCCCCAAACCCCGCTAAAGCCCATCCGAGGTGCCTTCAGCACCGTGTCCACCCGGTGCACATCATAGCTGAAGCTGCAGTCCCACACAGGATTTTCTCCCGCAACTTTGGGTGACTGAAAGCTCTGCTCCCCAACTCGCCTTACGAGTCTTATGCCCGCAGGCAAGGGAAAAATTGTACTTGAACCAAAGCAAAGCTCTCTTGGTGCAACTGAGGCTCACTTCTGCAAAGTTGAAGCCAGAAAGAAAGTACCTTGTCACAAAGGCATCAAGTCAACCAAGTCATGTTCAGCTCGGGTTTCGAGCGGCGCCGTACTCTGGCAAGCTCTGCTGGAGTGTAAACGAAGATCGTGGAAGCACTGCTCGTCAGCATTTGTCAGCCTAGTAGCTCTGGCACGGGTAGGTCACGAGCGCGCTGCAGACAGACCTTGAGCCTGCCGATGGCAGCCGTCGGCTCTTCCGCATCCTCCTGCTTGGAGGGACATTCTTGGAGCGACAATCTTAAGCTATCCTAAACCTCATGCGAGTGTCTTTGCATCGGCCTGTCTGCCCACAAGGCTTTTGGAGAGCACACACGTATTCGCAAAGATCCCCGTGACGGGCAGCTCATTCGAACACGTGCGTGGAAGGATCCTCGGGTTAAAAGAGGGGCCATTGCATGGCATTGCATGGCATTGCATGGCATTGCATGGCATTGGCATTGCATGGCATTGCATGGCATTGCATGTTGTGTGAGCTGTTGGGCTGTTGGGCCTACGCCACTCTCACCCCCCGGCCACTCGCAGCCGGATGCAGCCGGAAGGCTGGCTGTTGTTGCACTTGGCCTCGAACGCTGACCTTGGGCTCCAAGAATCCCGTACGCCAGGGCACCATCTTTCAGCGTAAGCGCTTCCGTGTCTGCTTCTTGCTGCTGAATGCTGCTCAAGCTCCCTTTTCAAATCTGTCTATCCTCTATTTATGGAGTTCAGGCAAGAAGCTGCTTCGCTTGAAGCATCGCCTCCAGGCGCTGTTGTTGCCTTTCAGCCCTGCGAACCCTCTCCTCCTCTTCTTTCTCAATCAAGGCCTTCAACTTGCGACAGGACCAACATGGGCGGAGATGGCCATGGGTGGAGATTTTAGAGATACAGAGCCTGAACAATGCATGACCGCATGACCATACTTATCTGCGAACTGATTGGTGCAGACTCACACAGGCCCCAGCCATCTGCGCGCGCCGCTCCTCCTCCTGTTTCTGACGACGCTCCTGCTCCTCACAAGCAGGCAACTCAACCAGGTGCAAGCTCGAATCCATCTTCTGAAACACAAGAGATCACATGAGATCACGCCCTTTCAAAGCCGCATGAAAATTGCATACACCAATCGCCACTTACATTCCCACCCCTGACATTGGCTGACACTCTCCTTCTTCAGCTCCTCCTCCTCTCGCCGTGTTCTTTGATGGACCGACTCCCCCTGACGCGTGTATGCGCGCATCAACTTTTGATGGCAGACCTCCAGGAACTTGAAGGTCTTCTCGGCCTGAGGAAAGAGCCGACGGATGCAGGCTCAAGATTGGCCCAATGCCTGCACGGCTCATTTTTGAATCCCGTTTTCGCCTGCCTCAGGGTGGCCGTTCTTATCGGGGTGAAAGAGCAGCCGTTGTCGGTTGAGCTTGCCCTTCAAAGTCTGCATGATCGGATCCGATGGATCCATGGATCTGCTACTCGTTGGCGCAGGCATATCAAAGAAGGCCCACATCTCATCCAAGTTGATCCTGACAGACCGTGACTTTTACGTGCCATCACTGCCACAGCCATCAACAAAGCGGACAGAACAAATAATGCAATCATATGCCATCTACAGGTCTTCGCCGAGCCGCGGGTCTGTGCGCTCCACGTAGGACCTCAGGGAAAGGATCTTCTCCGCGGCCTTCTGGGCCTCGCGAGGACGATCCGCGAAGCACCAGCCACAAGGTGGCAAAAAAGGTGGCACAAAAGGTGGCACAAAAGTGAGGAATTGGAGCGCCTGCTCCGGGCTCATGCGAGAGCCCACCAGCTCCTTTGCCTGGCTCCTTGCAAAAACATCGGCACTCTGAGACCAAGGGGGGAAACTGTGAGGGAGAAGCTCTGAGCCCTAAACCCTGACATGTGACTATTCGCCTCGGCTTCCTGCCGAGAAGCGTCTGGAACAAGCCCCCCTCCCCCCCTCCCCCCTCCCCCCTCCCCCCCCTCCCCCCTCCCCCCTCCCCCTTCCCCCTGCCCTTCCTCCCCTTTTTTTGCGAAACCCTCTTTCCTCCTTTCCTGTCCTGGGGCCGGCCCGGCTGCCGAGGCGGCGCGCGCAAGCGTTTACAATGATGTGATGAGTTATGGATTTGGCCCCTCCTGGGACTGAGCGGCTTTGGCTTCGGCTTCGGCTTCGGCGCCGGCGCTGGGGGCGCCGGCGCCTTGGGTACTTCCACGCCAGGATTGGCTTTGCCTTCAACGCCAGGAGGAACTCTCATGAAATTCTCAGAAATAACTCGGCTGGATGGCAGACATGTGCAGCGGCCTGTCGAATCCGGTTCGAGCGGTGCCTCCTTTTCTGAGTGCCCCCTGTTGCAAAACAAGGCTGGGAGCGTCGTCAAGATCCCGATCCTGATGCCATTACGAGTAGATACATAGCTTCCGCATGGCTGCACTTGCTTTATCATGCTTTACCACATCCTGACTTATGTTTTTAACATGTGACATCCATCCGCCTCACGAAGTCTCTGGCGCGTTGCTCTCTCTGGCACAAGTGTTGCAGACGAGCTTCAGAAGGGCCACGAAATAGGCAGAAAGGTCCAAACCCGCAAGGTCGTTCCACACCTCCATTACAAGCATGCCACCGCACATCCAGAAATTTGTCACGCTTGCAGCTGGTTGTTCCAGGAGTTGTGCCAGGGTCTTGCTATCGCTTTGTGGTTTCTCGCAGCACCGTTCATTTTCAGCTCATTTCTCTTTGAGGAGAGGTGATGTTGCAGAATCCGATTGACACCTCAGCTGAGCTTGCCAAGATATGCCTTCAAGCCGCTTAAAGTACTGAAGCCTATGCAAGAGCCAGTGCCCCCCATGTCCCCCCTCCTCCAAATAGCTCCCAGAAGTGCTGAATGCTACGGTGCTACAGCAATCCTCAGCTACGGCCATGAGGCACAAGCTCGACTCGACCTTCCAACTCTGCTGAAATCGCGAGATGTCAAGATTGGCACCTCCTCAACGGACCCCAGCTGCCATGCAGCCTCTGTAGATCCCAGGCTGACAAGGATTCCTGCGTTGCTGGCACTCGAGCACAACCGCAATGACCCCGAAAATCTCAGCCTAGAGCCACAGATCCCAAAAGTATTTGAGCGCTTGGTTGATAAAATCTATTCAACCGGGTCGCATGAAGGTAAGATTTCAACATCGCATCCTACTTTGCGGGTTGTACTTGCACACTCCGATACCTGAAAGGTTCACTTGCTTGTGCTGTACCACGTTGGGCTGATCCTCGCTGGACATGACTGTTGCCCTCGTTCAACTCGCACACACTGTCGGGACAAGCCTATCAGACATGCCACGAGGAGGATGATTGCACCGGAGGCCAGTCGCAGGCAACACTGCCCGCAGTTGGCCATGCTCCTGCACTTGAATGAGGTGAAGTCCAGGAGGCATTGGCAACAGATGCAACAGCTTTGCAAGTGTTGGCAATGCCTGGGCCGGGAACCAACTCATACGCATTGAGAAACTGCAGAGGCAGACACATGCTGCAGCAGTGCTTAGTGCTGGTAGTCCGTTAGGCTCACCAATGTCCTGATGTTGATGCAGCTTGTAAACCTCTACTCCGAACCAGCAAGTGACAAGTGATACCCACCAGTGAGAACATCATGATCCATTGCAACAGATCGAGCTCCGAGCCAAAAGAGCCATGTCCCTCCTACTAGTATGAGGGAGAGTGCAACATGCAGTCCAAAACAGTCGAAATGACTTTACTGCGATGGCTGATGAACCTCGGAGAATCAATGGGTTCTGCGCAACATAACCCAGAGGTGGTTTTTTAATTTGCAAGGATCTGGAGCCTGAGTGCTTCAGAAGTTCTCATGACCGGCCTGCGATCACGAATCTTGTGAGACAACAGCCTGCGGGTTCCTGGATGTTACTGCCACTTGGAGCCTGAGCTTGCCCCTGAATCTTTTCTAGTAATCCTGACGTCAGAACGATGTAGCTTGTCTTGTGGCAGAATAATCACCGCTCTTTGGCAGGCCTCTAGTTGGGCACTTGCCCTCACAAAGGCAGATGCCAACATTTGCTATGGTACAGGGCTCCTGGACGATACCAGCCTGAAGGCCCGAATACAACCTACTCTACTCTACACTAAGCGAATTGACATAGAATTAGCAACCCTGTCAAATTAGGTCTCACCCGAAGATGTTTGACTGGATAGGTCCTGAAATGAAACCGTTGGAGAAAGCATCACAGCGGCAACGGCAGATGGCCACAGCAAACAGGACTTGCACTGCTGCTGTCCTCCAGCGGGGTATCTGACCTTGGGCGCGCGCTTTGAAAAAAGACAGAGAGAGAGATTTCTAGAGGTGCATATTCATGTGATGAAGCGCGCGCACTCACGCCTCTACCATTCGAAACACAAATCACGACGGGAAAGCCGGCCGCAATAACTTTCCTCGCACCTTGCCCTCTGGACATCCGCATGTATAATACACTGCAGCGACATGCTCAGCCCACACCCTTTTGCACGATGACACGACGATCGTGGGGGTCTGCGGCAGGTTTGGGGGATGTGGGCCGCTTGGTGCCCGGGTAACCTTGAGGGCGGCTTAATCCACCGAGGCAACCGAGGCGGGCCACGCATCCTTCGCTCTCTCCTTCTTTAAGAAAGGAAACAGCAAGGATTCAGGTTCACATCTCAGAACGAATCAGTGCTACAAGTGAAGGGCAGTGACGTGTGGTTTCGTGAGGCCCCAGCGATGTGGTGCCCAAGCTCAGGACTCGGCGAGCCTCAGGGTTCCGACACATTGCTGCAACAGTAGCATACAAGGCTTGCAACTTCCCCTCACTTCCACTAACTTCTCCTAACTTCCCTTTGTGCCCAAGTTGCCGGAGCCGGTGCGGCGGCCCCCTGTGCCTTGCTATTGCACATCGATGCATGCGACGTACTTGCGCCATCTTGCGCCGAGGCCAGCGCCTGCTGCAAGAAGGCGGCGCTTTGCGTGATGTACGTCTGCATGGCGCCATTCTCCTGCCGCATGCGCTGGAGCCTCGGCACGTCTCAGATCTACCGGCTGGCCCAGGGCCCTCAGCCGCTCCTATCCGCTTTCTGCCGCAACAAATCCTGAGAGGAGGGCATCTTACAGATCTTACTGGGCATGTGCGGTGTCGGAAGATTGTCTGCCATCCGTCTCAAAACGATAGAAATTTTGCGGCACATGGCCTGTCACAGACCTCTCTGCACGGGATAACCTAACGGCGGTTGTGCTCCTGCAAAGTCATACATGGCTACAGTAGGTCTGTTGCAGCTGCTCTGCTCTTAGCAGAGGCATAATGATGAGGCCCTGCAGATAGGGGAGGCGGACAGAGGAAGTTTCAGTAGCATCGCTCGAGCGGCACTGGAGTAGTTGCTCATCATGCTGCGGAAACACACTAGACTAGAATCGAATAAGAGCTTGGCTGTGAGCGAACTTCGAGCCCATAGCCCCCTGCAAGGCAGCGTCAATCCACCAAAGATCCACGGCACCTTGCATTCAGCAGGTCGGCCTGTCAGCCGACCACCGGCCCTGCAGGGCGTGGCCTCGTGCTTCTGCTCAGTGTGTCAGTGACCATCTAACTCACAATATATGACGAACTTGCCCATCAACTTTCCTGCATTGCATGCGTAAGTGTTGCACGGGAGGTCTCTTCTGCAAAAGAGGTCCTGCCACACCGACCTTGTGACAGGAGCGTTCGCTGAAACACCTACAAGGCCTGCAGAGAGAGAGATCTGCGGAATGGAGAAAGACAGAGCTGCAAATGCAACTTTCAGCTCCACAAGTGCCTCTGGAGTTCTCGAAGCCTTCAACTCTGGTGATTCACCTTGGTCACAACAGATCTCCTGCGGTGCACCGCGGAGACAAGAACAAGTGACAACTCTATTGAAATGCTGCAGAGGAAGCCCTTAGTAGCCTTGGCAGGGTTGAAGAAACCCGGAGAGCCCCAAGCACCCGCAAGGAGCATGAATGATGACGTTTTCTTTTTCTACAGACGCTCCCCTAAGCTCCTGACGCCAACCTCCGTGAGGGTCAGGCAGTGCCTTGAGAACACTCGCCAGAAGTTGTGCTGGAAGGTCAGTGGCAACGCAAGCGAAGCCATCTTTCATGCTCTCTCAAAGCTTATGCAACAGCTCATGCCCCATGGGCCTCAGCCATGGGAAAATGCACCGACCTCTTCAGCAAGTCAATTCTCCAGGCATTGCGAAAGCACGCGTGACATTGGAAGATGTTGCAAGTGCGTACTCCAGGAGTTCAGACTGGAGCTGGTCGGTCACACCCGGAGCATCAAAGTGTGCCTGACAAAAACTCTTGCCCCAAAAAGCCAAAGAGGGTGCAAAGGATGCCTCTAGCTCAGCAGATATCGCCAGAGCCTGCGCAGTGACCTGGAGGTCCACGTCCTGCTGAAAATAGACAGAAGCAGGAAAGCCAATGACAAAGCTGTGTCTTTGTCCTCGATACCGCGTAGTCGCAGCTGGTTCTCGGTCTGGAGCAGTTGCAGCCGTTGCTGCTCAACCAGCGAGTGCCTGAGCCACCCTCGCTCAGTTCCAGTACATGGCTAGTACATGGCTAGTACTCAGCTAGTACATCTGCTGCACAGCTCCCCACGAGCTCATCACGGCTCAAGGTCCCAACATGGTTTTCAGGCGTTCCATCTCGGAGCCTTGAGCCGTCCGCTCCTCCTGCATGCACTGGGCACGCCACATGCCCTTAATGCCCAAGAGCGCAGCCTGACGCTTGCAAAGGCGCACAGCCTGCAGCTGGCCCCGAAGCAGCTGCAGTTCTGCTCTGGCCTGGGAGCATGGAGCCGCGTGTTGAGGGCAGATCTCTCAGCAGGCAAGAAGCTTTTGACCTTTCAAAGGAGGGAAAAAAGGATAGAGCAGGGATGGAAGCAGCGGGGCACTGTATGAAGGAGGGCTTGTATTGCAGCTAGTGGTGAGTGTGTGTATGGGGCCCTTGTGTCGCGAGCACATATATATATATATATGGTTCAGCGTCGAGCGTCCTGGGCCCCCCCCCCCCATGGTATCCCCCCCCCCCCCAAGTCTACTCTACGGTCCCTAAACCCTAAACCCTAAACCCTAAACCCTAAACCCTAAACCCTAAACCCTAAACCCTAAAACCTAAACCCTAACCCTAAACCCTAAACCTTAAGTCTTAAACCTTAAACCCTAAACCCTAAAACCCTGAACCCTAAACCCTAACCCTAAAACCAACCCCCAACCACACCACAGGGGGGGGGGGATCATCTTAGTACCCCATCCGCGGGGAAAACCCTAAACCCTAAACCCTAAACCCTAAACCCTAAAACCTAAACCCTAAACCCTAAACCCTAAAACCCTAAAACCCTAAAACCCTAAACCCTAAACCCTAAACCCTAAACCCTAAAACCCTAAAACCAACCCCCAACCACACCACAGGGGGGGGGGGGGGTACCATTGGGGGGGGGGGGGGGGGGGGGGGGGGGGGGGGGGGGGGGGGGGGGGGGGGGGGGGGGGGGGCCTGTCCTTGTGCTCATGTTTGCCATTCTTGCAAAACTCGCCCCAAGTGATCGACACTCTCTTGTGATGCTGTTCTGGATTTCTCTGGGGTGGATTTTGTGTTGCTCCCTTTCTGTTGGCTTTTGCTCCCTGTTTTTGCTGCCCGCTGCAGGCCCTGTAACTGTCAAGACCTTTCACGCGCAATCTCTACGTTTAATGGTATATGTTTCAAGAGGAAAATTCGACATTTTAATCGAAACTTCGCTTTCCTGAACCTCCATTCTGTCTACACTCTTGTCGGAAAACCTCGGCTTTTTCCGAAAGCTTATTCCAAAACCTGTTTATCTTGTTTATGTTCTAGTAAGGATTGACTTCAGATGTTCACGGAAAACCCCGACTTTAAAAATGACTTATTCAAAAAACTTTCCGCTTGCAAAATTCATAGGAAAACCTTTAAGGTTCTTGTTATTGTTACTGTTATTGTAAATCTTTTTGTTGTGGTTGTTGTTGTTCTTGTGTTCGTCCAAGACCAGGGCGGAAGATAGAGGACCACAGGTACCAGAGGACCAGCGAGCCAGTAGACCGAAAGGACAGGGAACCAGGGGGACCAGGGGACCAAAGACAAGGGGACCTGGGGACCAGGGTTCCAGGACGACTGGGTTCGCGGAAAGGGAAAACAAGTAGCAACAAAAAAAGAAAACCACCCCCTCCTTTGACTGCGTAGCACGAGTACACATCTAGGGTGTATCACTTTCAGACGATCCACGACCTGCGTCCGTAGCAGTAGAAATATTAACCCTACCTCGTATGGGCTTTTCCCAAACTAGGGGTACCTCTACTACCCAGCGAGATGATGCTTCTTGCAGGAGCCCCTTACAAAAAGTACCCGAACATCCCCAAACCCCAAACATACCCCGTAAACGCGGCGCATCCCTTGGCGAGCGCGGCCTCGGCTGCTTGGTCATGCAATGCCCGGATCTCCTCGGACCGCCTCTTTGCAGGCGCTCAAAAACTCTCTCAAACACACCCCACAGTGGCAAAAGGTGATGATATTGTGCCCTGTTGATTGAAATCTGTGCTATGTAGTGAAGATGCTGTATATGTTCAATATGATATCTACATATATGATATATATATATATATATACACATATACATATATGTATATCCGCCGACCCCAGCCGGAGCGGGTTGTCTGCTCCCTCGCCCAGTGCCACACCTCTTGCCCTCGCTGCCCCTTGACGCGTTCCTCTTACCCTCGCTGTGCCCGCCGCCCCCCTCACCCTTCCCGCCCTCCCCCTCGGCCCCCACCTTGTTAGGGCTCTAGTGCATGCCCGACCCCCCCCCCCTCGCTGCTTTGCTGTTTGAAATGGAGTGTTTTAAGGGCTTCAGTGCATGCCCAACCCCCCCCCCGCTTGCCCGAGCGTCCCATCTTTCCAAGTATGCAAAAAAATGTGACGTTTTGTGCTTGCTGAAGTTTCCAGGAGAACTCGCAAGTACACTGCATCTATACACAGTGACTGTTTTGCTTGCACTTGTCAGAGCCACTGTGTACAGAAGACCAGTCAAAACTCTGTTCCATGAGTTGGGCCCGGGGCCTCCGGGGCTTTCGGGGCCCTTCAGGGTCTCAGGGCCCTCCAGAAATCTGCCGGGATTTTGGGTCCAACATACATTCTAAATCCTTCCTTCCGGACCGGACCACAACCCACACCCAGCCTCGCTCGTGGCCTGATACCTTTAGCCAAACCTCTACCTCTACCCCGCAAAAATCCTGGCGTCTCGAAAACCAGGATATCGAGACCCAGTCTAAACCCTAAACCCTAAACCCTAAACCCTAAACCCTAAACCCTAAACCCCTAAACCCAGCCCCCCCAGCCCCTCCAGCCGGTAAACTTGCTTCAGTCTTCCGTTTCGCACCTTTGCACGCTGCTTCGCAGTGCTAGCGTCCCGGAAACGTCCGCGCTTGGAAGTCTTGCGGCCGATCCACCGGCGAAGCTCGCACGCCACGTGCTGGGTATGGCGAAACTGCCAATGACCCCCTGGCAGAGCGAGCTTCAAATATTCGCTTAGTGGCCCGGCCGCAAGTCTAGCCTTTAGGCGCTGGTGCACACTACGAATAAGCTGCTCGTCTGCGCAATACCGGCCGCGCCCCTTTACCCACGACGAGCGAATCTTCCTCATAAGCATTACGTTTGGACGAAACACCAAAACGTTAAATTTAGAAAACTTAAGTGGTGTGTCCCTGGCTCTGGATGGTATCCCTACCCTTGGGTTTTTTTTTTAAGTCCACTCCAAAGACACCTTGTCTTGAAAAGGGCTACTGAATAGAGAAGCCAAGGATCTTGTCCATTTCTGTGGGACAGCCACACATCACCCAGGATGAGCTTTCGAAGGAAGGGGTTGTGAACTTGCAGGGTCTTCTCCAGAGATCCGTCCGGAACCCCTTCCCTCGCGCACTTCTCCCAAGCTCCTGCGTTCGTCAACCTTCCAAAAGCGGTCTCCGCGAGCTTGATGATGGTCTTGCCCTTCATGCTTATCTTGTTCCGGCGGCAGTACAGCTTCCACTGTTGCAGCCGCATCAGCGGGCAGGCTGCGCCCAAAACCACCTTCCCAAAATTAGGCTTGTAGCCACCAGGCTGCAGGCGCCAGGTCCTCGCTCCAGCATCTTCCAAACCACCATCGTAGTTTGCGAGGAGCCTGGTCACCCACGATCTAGCCAACGCAGCTGGCAACGCCACTTTGGTGCAGCTGCACAGGAGCGACAAACTTGTCGCATCCAGATCGGGCTCCAGCTCGCAGTGCTTGTGGGTTGCCCAGTCTGAATGCGACAAGATTGTCGAGCCCTGGCAGCCTGCGCATGCGTCTGCCACTTTTCTCCCACGCAATTTCTCCAGCGTTCCGGTTAGAAGATCATGACCAGCTGGTTGAGGGTGCGCAGGGATTTGCGACCGCCGACTCCACTCTTGCCTGGCCCGCCACTCTTGCCTCGCCACTCTTGCCTGCCCTGCCGCTTTTGCCTGGCCCGCCGCTTTTGCCTGGCCCGCCGCTTTTGCCTGGCCTGCCCGACTTTCCTGCCCCGCCCCCCCCACCCCCCCCACCCTCCCCCTTGGCCCCCACCGTGTTACCCACCCGCCCCGCCCGCCCCCCGCCCCCCCCTCCCCCCTCCCTCCCCCTCCCGCCCCCCCCACCCTTCCCGCCCTCCCCCTGGCCCCCACCTTGTTAGGGCACCAGTGCATGCGCGACCCCCCCCCCTCGCTGCATTGTTGTTTGTAATGGCGTGGCTCCAGCGCACGCCCAACCCCCGCCCGCTGCCCTTGCTGCCCCCGTTCTCCCGCCCCCCCCCACCCTTCCCGCCCCCACCGCCCTCCCACCTCTTGGCGCCTGCCCGATGCTAGCGTGCTTCAATTCTTAGGATGGGGTCGGCGGCATTGGCGGTAGCCATTAAATCGGGCAGCGCGAGGTCCCCAAGGACCGAGCATTGGCGGACCTTTTAGGTTGGGTTGTTCCGGCAATAGCCTTGCTAGCCTTCGGCCTTCTGCGAAGCAGAATTAGGCCGGACGCCAGTGCCGCCGACCCCCGCGTGCCCCCGGTGAACGGTTTTTTTTTTCGTGGTTTTTTGCGTCGCCACGGAGGCCCCCAGAGGGCGCGCATCATGAGCATCAGCGGGTCCAGCCCGGACCCCCAGGCGCGCATCAGGAGCATCAGCGGCTCCCGGGGCGGGACCCCGGGGGCGCATCAGGAGCATGATGCCCCTTATAAGCGGCTGAGTTTAGGGGCCTTATAAAGCTTAGAAACGTCTAGGATCTTAGAGATTTGAAGGGAGTTTAGGGGCCTGAAAATGCTTAGAAACTTTAAGGGAGTTGAGGAGCCTCAAACGCTTAGAGATTTTGAGGCCCCTAAACGCAGCCCCTTAAAATCGGGCAGCGCGAGGTCCCCAAGGACCGAGCATTGGCGGACCTTTTAACCCGGGTCGTCCCGGGAATAGCCTTGCTGGGCGCCCCCCCAAAGGGCGGGCATAAGCGACGTGTCTAAGCCCGGGGCTAGGAAAAAGGGAGTTTAGGGGCCTTATAAAGTGCTTAGAAACTTTAAGGGAGTCTAGGAGCCTCAAACGCTTAGAGATTTGAAGGGAGTTTAGGGGCCTGAAAATGCTTAGAAACTTTAAGGGGGTTGAGGAGCCTCAAACGCTTAGAGATTTTAAGGGAGTTTAGGGGCCTCAAAATGCTTAGAAACTGCTCGCCCCGCGTTTCTGCTTGCGCTGCCCGCCCATGGGCGCAGCCCCTTAAAATATAGTTATAATTATAATTATACACCCCCCCCCCCCCCGTGGTATCCGCTCCCGGGTTCGACATCCTCGTGACTGCTGTGGCTTTGGAGGGTCTCATCTTCTTAACGTTCCAAAACAGCGCCGACCCGACGGCCACGAGGATTTTGCCTGGCTTCGCCATCCTCGTTTCTGCTGTCACTGTGAGAGCCTCGTATCTTCTTCGCGCGTTCCGAAAAGTGCCGACAGCTACGAGGATTCTTAAACCCTATGCCCTAGAACCCGAATTAAACCCTCAACCCTCAAACCTTGATGAAACCCGGAACCCAAAACGCTAATTCCTAGACCCGAATAACAACATCACCACACCACGAGGGGGTGGCAAACCCAACACTCACCACCGCACCAAAGGGCGATGCCACAGGCGGGTCGGGAGGTACCAACAATCAGAAATGCAAGAAAGGACCTTGACATTCAGGTGCTGCCGCTCTCTGTGACATCTCCTTTACAGAAAAGCAGGAGCCCATTGTCTTTTTCACAAGAATGCTTGTGAAAAGCGTAGCCAGAACTTTGTCAGAAGAGGAATGACTCCCTTGTTTGTCACAAGCTGTCTTCTTTCGAAAACGAAGACGGACTCTCTCATACAAGAGAAGCCTTCCTTTTCTGAGCAAAACATTTTTCTGACTTGTTCCGAGAGATTTGTTTTCCCGCTTTTCCCGCGATGGTCCATGATAGCCCCCAAAACTGTTCCCCCCTTCCTCCAAACGGTACCCCGCCGCCTCCAACGCCCCCCCCACACACACCCAAACTCTCAAGCCTTAAAACCCCAAGCCCTAAACCCCGTCTAGAGCCATAAACCCTGAGCCCAACGCCCTCAAGAAGGGAAGGCGGGGGTGGGGTAGGCCAAGAAAGCCATAAACCCCAAAGCCCCTCGGACCGCCCCTGCGTAAGACCCGTAACGACTGCATACTCTCCCGGCCTTTCCACCTCGTGTGCCATTAGGCCCATGCTTTGTAAGTCGCTCTCCAACTGCTCCTTCTCCTGCATCTGAGACACCATACCATCAATATTGGGCATGGTAGCTACAGCTACAAACCAAAACAAGTGCGGGGGACGGCAGGAACGAAAGCTAGTGCAGTGTGCCGAGAAGGTTCAAACATGTCAAAACCTCTAGCTGACCCGTACATGGTTTGGACGCTGCTCAGCCCTAGCGATCTGAGTTTACATCTTCCTCACTTGTTTGGAGATGCATTATAAGTCAACCCTTTCACTCAGAAGTGCATGGTTTGGATGCTGCTTGAGCCTTCAGTTGGCTTGCTTGGCCCCGATTGTAAAGTCACGTATGCTAGCTCCCCGGAGCTAGCGGAGCACGGAGTATCTTGCCAACCGTTAGGTTGAGCAACAGGGGTGTGGGCAGGGGTCCAGTTTCGTGTCCCGAATTGGAAACATCTGGCTTGCATGTCCAAGCCAAGGCTGAGGTCTTCAACAGTACCTTGTCCGCCTGGACCCTCAGGGCGCTTAGGCTAAGCGCAACAGGTTGCCTCTTCGAAGCTCTTTCGGTCCGTCTCCAGCTTCATTGCCTGAGAGCCCAGATGGTGGAGTGATCTCAGCTGGTCAAAGCCCGACAGCAAGAAGGAGCATAAGGAGCCCACTTCCTGCGCGTAAAGTCGGCGCCTCTCCTCGAACACCTCCAAGTCATTCATGAGGCAGCGCCCTGAGAACAGCTGACTCAAGCTCCGACCCAGGCGATAGGCGCAGCAAGCGTGGCAAGAGTCATATGCAGGGCCATCTGCAGCTGACAGATGCCCCATCTGTTGCCAAGAAAAAGGAGAGTGCCAAGCGCATCCGGTGCGAGAAAGCCGCTTGTCCCGCTTGTCCCGAACCGTCCAACAAGAGCAGCCATGGTCGGAACGATGATGGAGCAAAAGGGCAATAGCAGGACAAAAGTAGAATATATATATATATATATATGTGATATAGTATGTATACTATGTAATCTATGTGTGTATGTAATTTATTTATGCGCGAAGGCAACAAGGGGGGGGGGGGGGGGGGGGGGCGAGAGGGGCCGTCCGAGGCCGCGGGCGCTCATTGGCCACCGTGGACTCCGTCTCCCGAATCCGGCGGGCCGCATTCTGCCGTGCCACCTGTGAAGGTTCATTGTGGCGACTGTCTAAAAAACTCGGCTTCCGGGGAAGCTCAAGCTGAAGAAAACCGTTTCTAGTGTGAGCTCCTTTCGAGCTCCTATTGCGCAAGAGAAAGCCCTCCAAAAAGAATGGCCTCGATCTGCTGGTGCAAGGACTTGAGCCGCTCTGTTTCGGCCTTCAGGCGATGCTCCTGGCCAGCATGGCCAAAAAGTCTGCCGGATTCGATGACTTGAGAAACCTTCCATGAAGTCGTGTCTTGAAGGAGTACCACTACTGGGCAGGAAGACGCTTAGCCTGCTTAGCTCTAGCTTGGAGGACTGGCCGTCCTGCACCTCCAACTCCTCTTTTCGCGCGTTCAACCTCAATGCTGATCCAAGCCGTGGGCCAGCTAACAGTGCATTGTGAAAGGTGAAACTACTGCCTCTCGCAGGAACGGGTTGGAGGTGCTATTGCCGACTTGGGGATGTCCAAGCAGCATGTAACACCTTCAAAGTCCGCAAGCAGCGCCTATCTCTTGAGCCAGCGCATGAGGAGCCAGCTCGCTGTCCAAACGGACTTGTTGCTCTTGAAGGCTTCTTCGCTCTTCTTCCACCTACGCAAGCACATTCCCACTACTTGTCACCCAAGCACAAAGCCACGAAAAGCCATGACCACAACAGCTGGTGCCTGGGCCCAAGCGTGTTTCATGGCTTCCTTGTTGTTGCGATCGGCCTGAGGGCGGCACTTTGTCTACATTATTGCGGTCCCGTATCTTCCCGCCCCTTCTGCATCAACTCAGCTTAGATTCCCTCAGGGCTTGTTCAGGTTGAGGGCCCTGTATCGACAAGGCCTTGACTGACAACCCTCTCTCTGATCAGGGATGTGGCGGTGCCAACCTCTCTCATGGCTTTTTGCTGATCTCTCGGGCGACCACCCCCGATAGTGACCTTTAACGTGGCAGCCTGAATTGCCCAGAGTGAACCCTCAAGTTCCAGCATCTTTGCCCTTCCAACTTTGCAGCAACTCCATGTCCATTGTGTTCCTTCGGCTCCGACATGCTTCGACAGCTACCAGCACTATACGACTTGCTTCACACTCGGCCTAACAAGTCGAAGATCCACTTTGCACATTTTACCATCCACAGATCCACAACACATACTACACATTGGCTTGGCACCGAACATCCCGTACGCTTTGCTGCAAATCGAGCAGGCGCTGATGCTCAGCCTGCATCCAGAGAGCCACAAAAAAATGGCTTTCTCCAGTGGCAGTGGCATATAAAGAATTCAAGGAACGGAACTGGTGGGAAGGCCTGCAATCGCTCACGGTCGGCTGCCATGGCAGAAGCATCATCTTCCTGCAGCAATCCCAAAATGTTTTCGCATATTGCGAACAAGACACCACCACAAACTGCTGGTGCGAAGTAGCGAGTGATGCAAGCAAAGCGCCTGAGAACTTCTCAGGTTGGTGACCAGATCAGACCTCGACATGTGATACATGACACAGCGACATAAACGCCCTACTCAAACAGGGCACCCGCCAGGATCATTCTACACCTCTACTTTCTGACTGGTAGCGCGTGTCAGAAAAGGGGCCAACACAGCGCACCACATACTATCTTAACTAGGATGGGCAGCCGACCACGACAAGAAGAAGCAAGCTGCGCGAAAAAAATGTTTCCTAAAACCAATCACGACATTCCGACATTCATGCTGTCTCACACACGTTTGAGACTAAAGCATTCCCCATCATCGTGGTCTCTTCTTTGTGTCCGTATCAGGCCGTGGATCTGAAACGTGTTGCTACGATGCCTTGCCAGTCGCATATGGATCGACTCATCGGCTCCTCACCGCTCGCACGATCCGCTTAGCATGGATTTCCTAGAGTTCGTCTGCCGAATGTCATTTTTGCATTAAGATGCATCCCGACGGTTAAGGAATGTTATGTGCACAAGAAAGACTGCCGCCAATCAGATCGGTGTGGCACACATCCACACCGCCCTAAGCCCGTGCCCAAAGTGACTTGTTTAGGTTCTGATGCCCAACAAACCTATGGGACCATGCACAACATGGGGTGCGCAGAAGCAATGCATTACAAAAGGTGTGTTTACGTTATGAGTGCCAAGCGCTGATCGCTTGGAGGACTCCATCAGAAAAATCACTGCAAAACCGGACGCTTGCTGCCATGGACTGGACGGGAGCTGCGATGGCGACGACGGCACCGCTTGCCGGGAGACGTGAGACGCTGGTTTCCAAGCAGGCGTGTCTTGGGCGGCGAAGAGGTGTGAGCTCTGTGCAGCAAGTTGGGGGATCGTCAGACCTTTCGAGCCGATGGTCTCACTGAATCGTCACCCTGTCCCACATTCCTTTTGTGGACGTCAGGGCGTTGGGGCCAACATGTTCACACAGCCCTTACTAAACCTGTGCCTTCACCGCCGTCTTCATCTAGGGTTTAAGGTTCTCATGCCTATGGTGTGGGATTTCGATGGTTGTGGCTTGACGGCTTTCAAGGAAAAGAGCTTGGGGTTTAAATCTAGGGCTTCAGGTGTCGTTTAAGCTTTGCAGGGTCAGGGCTCAGTGTCTTTAGGGTGATGCTTTAGGGCTGATGCTTTCCAGGTTTTGTTTGCGGTGTACGTGTTTCGGGCTTTGACGGTGAGGGCTGCGGGTTTCTGATGTTGGGGCTTATTGCTCAAGGTTTCTGGACTTCGTTAATGTCGGTTGTAGAGTTAGGATTTCGGGAACTGATGGGCTTGAGGGGGTTTTCGCTGATCGCAGCGCTGCCGATTCGTTATTAGAACTGGCTGATTGTGGAATTTTCGGATCTCTTCTCTTCAGAATCTGCGCTGCAATTCGTGTCTTGCGCGTTGTGGCGCATCTTGTGGCGCTTGATGGCGAGTTCAGGTCTCTTCGGGCTCATAGGGTTTAAGGCAGTGGTCTCAAGGGTTCGGGTTTCGAAACTGATGTGTTCCAACTAGTATGTGTCGCCACGCAGCACCTCAGGCCAGGGCAAACGTCGCCGTTGCTGTTCTACCTCTTTGCTTTGCCGAGTGAGCTGCGCCTCACAGACTATTGGCATCATGTGCATGGAAGTTGAGCACTCCCGTGCTCGTGGTCGTCCCTGCCTCCAACTCACGAGCATTCTTCTCTCTTGCTTCTAACTGCCGCTCGCGAACCGACCTGGCAGAGGTCTCCATATCACTCCCTTGCAAGCACTGCCCTCCGTATCCTTCGTACTAGTACTCGGCATACAGTTTGCGCTCAACTCAGGCCAGGATCACCACTCCAGGCTTTTGTCAGTATCTACGCGCTTGCCTCAGAAACTGAAGAGCATGCCCGAGCAAGAGCAGTTTTACCATCCTCCCGCGTCGATGTCTGTAAGCGCTATGCTAAGTCGCTCCACTTCGGCCACGGAGCCCTGCACCTTGCAGGTCATGCTATGCATAGATGCTCTACGTGTAACATATGACAAGCATTGACAAGCCACAGTTCCCTCGAAGTCTTGGCAGTCTTGGCCTGCTCCACAAGCTTGGTGAGGTGATGCTCTCCCGTATGAGCCCGGCGGAGGCTCTCTGCCTGTCTACGTGCGCATGACATCTTTAGCGCAGGATGGTCCACCAGCGTGCCCACCTCGATGTCGGACTGCTGTTTCACGATGGAAACTGACCGCTCGTGCTTTCGCTGCTGCTCCTGCGGGCAAAAGTGCCGCACACTTAGGCATTAGCCGGTCGCCGCAGCAGTCGAACTGCACAACACTGCGAGTCTGCTCCTCCAACTCGAGTCTGCAGTCGGACTTCACCTCTTGCAACGACCAAAAGACTGGCAAAAGGAACGTTGCACCATGACCAGGCCAGCAATCAAGCTACGAGTAGGACAGCACATGACAGCACGCCTTCTCGATCTCGGCTTGAGCCTGGTCAGGGCACTGAGACCCTCAAGGCCCAGTACAGCAACAGGACTAGTTATCTTGTCTCATAGTTGGTGGCGCATTATGCGCTTTGTGTGGAATGGTGTTGATTGGCAAGTTGGTTGAAAGTTGTTTTGGAGAAGCATCTTTTTTTGGTTAAAAATGGAACAACCTATCATGGATAGTTCCACATAAGCCCTAGAGCAGACAGCTTCTGTTTAGGTGTTGCGATCTTTCCGCCCTGGCCGTCACATGCAGAGCCTGAAGTTGTTAGAGTAGATTCTGCATAGGCAGCCGTTCCGGGCTTCTCCTCAAAAAATCTATTGGCTTAGCAATCAGCGAAGCTCAACGCAGGGGCTGCATCAATCCATTTACATCATGCTTCCTGCTCCTGCTCCTGCTCCTGCTCCTGCTCCTGCTCCTGCTCCTGCTGCTGCTGCTGCTGCTGCTGCTGCTGCTGCTGCTGCTGCTGCTGCTGCTGCTGCTGCTGCTGCTGCGCTGTAGTGTAAATTGTGCCCACCAAGTCCGCAGAAAAGACTGCGCTGCGATCGTTGTCAGCTCGCCTTCCGCCGCTCTTCGCGCCGCGCATCCTCAACTTCTGTCGTATGACCTGGGTCACTGGAAGCGGAGCCGACTGTACCCTGTATGCCAAAAAACCCCAACTGGACCAATGAGCCCTGCACTTTGGACAAGAAGTCGCTTCTGCTCTTGGAAGTGCCGCATCTCGCTGGCATGCACTTCCTGGCCAGCAAACTTCCTTGCTGTTCTGCTGTTCGATTCTTCGAAGGAGGGGCTTTGCGATTGCGCTCCTTGCATCGATCGAGCTCGGCTTCCAGGTACCGGCACTGCAACTCCATGCCTGAAAATCAATGTGGCAAGCCCACGAATGGTCGCTCGAATGGTCTCACAGTAGCTCACACATCTAGCTGACGCAGTGTGACCAGGGACTGAGAGCCCGGACGTGCATGGCCCGCATCCTCCTGGCGCTTTGCGTCCTCGAAGCGTCGTTGCCAGCGCTGCTCGCAGTCCTCGGAACAAGCAAGAGCAAGCCGCAAGCCTCGTGGGCGATTAAAGGTTTCAACCGGAATTGTTTTTTTTTTGAAGTGTGGCCTTTCGAGCTTCCGCCTGAACAGCCCTCAACCGCTCTGAACCCAACCCACCCAAAGCTATTGATCGCTTTCCGGGCCCATCATGGACAACGCACAGTGCATCCATGCCAATGTCAATGCAGGCACGTGCTTCGGCTCCGACTTAAGATGTGCAGTGATCAGACATAAACCGAGCACGAAACAAAATTGCTTCGACGGGCATGTTCCATGCGATGTGTCTCTCTCTCTTCCTTCTGTCTCTCTCTCTCTCTCTCTCTCCCTCTCTCTCGCTTTCACTGTCGCTCTCTCTCCCCAGAACTTCAAAACCTCCCACACCCCAAGCGAGGAGGGAAGAAAGCGGGATGCGGAGTCCAAAACTGTCCATGACTCTCCTGTCTGCACACATCATGCCCTCGGAGCGCCTCGAGCTGCAACTCGAGGTGCTTCACCTGTGCAGACAAGACAAGACAAAGTTGCCGCTGCCCCAGAGCTACCAAGTTACCCGGCGCACCTTCGCCTTGGCCTGGGCAAGCTGAAGCAGCCTGGATTGGATCTTGCCATAGCTTGCCCCAATGCCCGAGTTCAGATGTGTTCAGATGTGGTCGGGCTCCCGGGCAGATCGTGCGAGGGTGCGCTACCAAGCGGAGGGTAAGCTGGGAAACTCGGACCTCCCAGAGCCTTGCAGCATCTGGCTTTGTTTTGGTCAGATGCTTGACTGAGACCTCTTGGCCGCGTGCTGCAGGGTCAACCGCGAAGGACAGGTCCTTTTCTGAGGACGGGGTGCTGCGACCGCCCCCAGGCGTGGCCGCTTCCACCCTCGGTTGCGACATGGAACGCACCACGATGCCAAAATTTCAGGGCCAGACACGACCCTACATTACATGTCTAGTTAGCAAAGAAGAGTCATGAGAGGCGGTACGGAATCTGCTGTTTGGTGGGGAGGGCGTGAATTACAGAGCTTCAATTACTCTGCACCTTCTCGCGCGAGTGAAATCCTCCTAGAAGCCTGCACAAAGCGAGGAAGCGACCGAACTGATGTGCAGAGCTTCTTGGCCAATGTGGGGGGCAGCCCTCTTCCATCGCTGCTGAAGCTTGCGAACACCACTTTTAGCGCATCAACTCAGCAAGGCCGTAGGGTACTTCACCAACACTTCGCGCACAGACACATCCTTGATGCATTTCCAAGGTTTTAAATTTTCCTGTTGAGTATAGTATGGTAGCCGTGCGAAGTCAAGTTGGCGCGCAAGTTCTTCGCCACGAGCTTGAGCTGCGGCAAGCTGCATGCATTTCCTAGCACATGGGTTGACAAGCTTGATGAGAAAGTCCACCTCGCGTCAGCCCAATCGCTGTCTTTAGCAACAGCAGAGAATCAGAACGGCGAGCGACGCAAGCAAGAGGATTCCAGCCAGAGAGGAGATTTAGGAGGAGTTCGAGATCTGGCCGAATCCAGCACTCCGACTGTCGGACCCCACTACCCAGTACCGATCTTCCCGAAGGTCATGGCACATGCTTTCGCAGGACAGTTACTACTCACTGTAGTGAGGAAGAGGAAGCCGAACAGATGCAAAGGTGAAGGACGAGGGGCGGAGGAGCAGAAGTACATAAACTGCCTCCTTGGAGGCCAGGTCCAAAATGCGACGAATATACAGTCAATTGCAGCAAGGCCCCAGCATGGGAGGCAGAAGCAGTGCGCCAGCAGACGGCGCATGCGCCACGTGGACCTGTCAAGTCTTCGCCACGGGACGCAGCTGGGGCAGGACGGCTTGGGGCCTGGTGCTCTGCTTGCGCGGTAACCCGCGACGCATACCTCAAGCTCTTCAACCCAAAGTCGGCGAAGGCTCATGAAAGGCTTCATGCAACTCATGGAAATGGACTTCGAGGTTCAAGCACTGTCTCTGCTCTGTCGGCATGTGGCACCTGAGATAATCACCCTTGCCACCCTGACACCACATCACACAAAAGTCACCAAAGTCAATACAGTCAGTAAGCCAAGGTGTGGACAGGACGGGATTGTGTGGAGTGATGCGCGGCCTGGGAAGAAGGAAATGGAACCAGCGGAGCGGGAGCGAGCGGGAAGGGGACAAAGGAAAGCCAGAACGAAACTTGCAAACCAATGCTCCAGAGAAATTTTCAGGAGTGATGTAGAAGATACTTGTGACAGTCATTCGACAGAGAGACAGAGACTGTCAGGGAGGAACACAAACAGACGGCCAGAGAGCGAGAGGGAGAGCGAGAGAGAGAGGGACAGGGAAACACCAACAGAAGAGCAACAGACGAGTGAGCCTCGTAGAGTGAAGGAGAAAGAGAGATGTAAACAGAGTGAAGAAGGCAAAGAGGAATGAGAAAGGGAGAGGACCGGGAAGAAAAAACCTAAAAAAAGAGACCTGGAGAGACACATCTAATAGAGACAAATGCTGGGCGCAGACCCGCAATCAGTCCGAGCTGAGAGCCTGCAAGTTGACACCACCAAGAGCCGGAACCTGAAGCCACCAACATACGCCACACAAATGAGCAAACATGAGCACACTGTAGCACACTCTGCTGTGCCATCACAGGAACTCAGCTCCGCCCAGCCTCCGAACCGCTCGGCGATTTGCTCTTGCTCTTTGCCTTCAAGGCAACACATGTCTGGGAATGCGACATGTCCTTCTGAATTCACGGGTGTTCCCTGCCGTTTAGGTACAGGTGGCATTGTTCACAGACTGCACTAAATACCTGATTTACATGACTACATTGTGCTGAGGAAGCTGGCATTTTCTTTTGCAGAGACTCCTCAGGACTCTCCAAGCATCGGCTTCCACACGCTCTAGAACCTGCTGGGCGTGCAGGAGCTTCGCAGCAATATCCAGTGCTGCAAGCACTCCCGTAAAGGTGACAGCATCTGCTTGCACAAGCAAGCCCCCCATCTCGGACAGAAGATGCAGAGCTTGCTGCCACTGGGCTGCTCTCCCAAGACTACCCATGACTGCACTATGGCTAACTACGTCTGCTTTCAACTGCCGGAACTCAATGTCTTGAAGTAGCACAACGCCCATGTACCACATTGTGGCCTTCTCACATGCAGATATACATGCATTGTAGGACGGAAGAGATGGCCGCAAGCTTCGCTCCGTCAATCTCTGCAGAACAGACAGAGCATGCTGCCAAGCACCAACTTTCTCGCATGCATTGATGGCGGAATGGTAGGCAACCCGGCCGATTTGCACGTCTTCAGCCTCAGCAACGTTCAACAGCCAGAGTGCTTGCTGCCATTCTCCGGCGCGATCACAGGACCCTATCACCGCGCTGTAGGTAATGAAGTCGGGTTCCACCTTCGAGTCTGCATGGTCGCAAAGCAGGCTGTGCGCACGTTGCCAATCGGCTGCTTTCTCGCAGGCACTTACGGCTGAGTTGACGGTGATCAAATTCGTCTGCAGCTGCTCTCTCTCAGATCGCATCATGAATGATAGCGCCTGTGCCCATTCTGATGCCTTCTCACAAGAGCTGATTGCTGCGCTGAATGTAACAATCGTAGGCTCCAAGCGTCTGTGCCGAACCTGCTTTAACAACAGTAGAGCCTGCTGATATTCAGCGGCCTTTTCGCAAGCACTGAGAACCGCGTTGCATGTGATGATGTCAACTTGTACCCTTTGTCTCTCGGCCCTGCTCAAGAGCCTCATGGCTTGTTCCCATTCAGCCGCATTCGCGCAAGAGCTAATCGAAGCATTGTACATGATCAAGCCAGGCTGCAGATGCATCAGAGCACTAGTACCAAGCAGGTGCAGAGCACGCTGCCACTCAGACGCCTTCTCACAAGCACTGGTGACTCCACAGAAGCTGATGTCATCTGGCTGAAGCGCCACCACACCCAATGCATGTACCAGAAGAAGGGCATGCTCCCAGTGGCCAACTTTTGCACAAGCGCTGATTGTCGCGTTGAAGACAATGACCTGGGAGATCAGCGATGTGAAATCCACCTATCATCTATGCTAGCAATGCAATCCCGCAAGCCTTCTCGACTTCCCACAGGCTACTGTACTCTGCATCTGCGTGCGCCTGCGCTCTGCAGGTGCACCATGGCACAGAAAAGCACAAAGAGAACCGCTTTCTGCAAGCGGGTCGCATCAGCTCGCAGCTTCGGTTGCAGCAGCTTCTCCAAGACACACAGAGCTTGACACCACTGCCTTGCCTTCTCGCAGACACTGACAATGCTGCTGTAGGCAATAATGTCAGCTTGCAAGCTGTTGCTTGCATGATCATCCAGGACCAGAAGGGCATGCAGCCAGCATGAATGCTCACAACATTTTATGGCGGAAGAGACAGTTATCACATCGGCCTGCAGGTGCGATTCTAGGTCTTCTAGGAGCACAAAGGCCCTTCGCCATTGCCCCCTCAACACACTGATGGTAGAGTTGTATGTAACTATGTCTGGTTCCAGGTGTGCTTGTCCAGAGTCATGCAGAAAGGCAATAGCCTGAAGCCATGCTCCTTCGCGTCGACACGCAGCGATGGCCCTGTTCAGCGCTGCTGTCTCTGCAGGCAGCACAGCTCGTGAAACTGGACTGGGCGCACGGGATCTGCCCTCGTTCATGATGGGCACTTTGGGGCAGGCTGGGGGCAGGCTGGGGGCAGGCTGGGGACCCTCCGCCTTCGAGAAAGGGGTTCGGAAGCACTCCGGGCACTCCCGCCACTCCCACCACCACTCCACCCACAAGGATGCAGCTGCGTTATAGATTCCAAAGAACAGAGTTCATGCATCAACATCTCGAAGCAAAGGATGCGCATCACTTGTGATCTGCTTGCGATGGCGCCTTGGCCACGTTCACCGACTCGGCCGAATCGCGGGAGCGCTGAGGCTGCCAGGACACGTGGAAGGGCAGGCAGGCCAATGCGAGTTTGAGTGTCTTCTGACATGTGCAAGTGAGCACGTAGCCAGACTACCCAGCTCCCAAATCGCAAGTGCACTGCTGACCTGGACCACAGGTCCCGGGCTCGGGGGTACCTAAAGACACCCAAGCTCGTGAAAACTCAACGGCTTATTCTTTGTGGTCATACACATTGACGCAGATTGCACAAACAAGAAGAGTGCCACTCTAAGGTGCATGCAGGCCGGCTACCCCCAGAGCTCGGAGGACTCTTTGCAGGCCTTCGTAGCACACACAGCTCGCGAGATAGCTCTCCACACTTGACACTCGGCCCGAACAGCCCCACGGAACTTTGACATGAAACCACAGCACCAACTTCCGAGCTCGTCTTTGACTCTAGATAGGCGAAAGGCGCGCATCTCTCGATGACATCTCAGTGGAGAACGTGGCGAGCTGTCCAGGTGCACTGGCGCCACTCGCCGCGCTTCCTCCAAAGCTCCAAAGCACGCATTGTTGGAGCTTTCCAGCACTCCACATTACTGTTGCCACGCTCCAGCAACACACGCCGCAAACCTGCTCGAACGCTGCTGGGCCTTTGACGGCTTGGCACCTTGTGTGCTGAAAGGCCAGTGCGAGAATGGGGGGAAACACGACACATGCTCCTTGCATCTCCTATCCCGACCTCGTAGAAGCTTTCTCCTTCCCGCCTAAGCATGGAGTGGTCTGGATCAACACCTTGCCCTTTGATGCAACTCCACTACGCCCATCGTGACATACGTTCACCCGAGTCAAACAGATAGATGACCTGTTGCAACACACTGGCGCAAGGGACCTCCACAGGATCGCTGGGCTCCCAGCTGATCGGAGATGCCAAGCCTCGGAGTGATGAACAAAGGAAGGACAGCTGCTGGGCACTTTGCGGAGTGTCGTGAACCCCCCTTTAAACCCTAGGTACACGGGCGCCCTGGCAGTCTGAAGTGTGAAAATGCCAGGAAACTATCCGTCTTCAAGCGGGAGCACGTACTCAAGAAACGTTCCGAAAGGCCGCCCCTGGCTAGCCGACAACCACGTGCCAACCCACTTTCGACTGCCTTATCCAGGGTGAGAAGCTCCCCTAGCACTTCATGACAAGCAAGAGAACTGTCATCATACTTTTGTTACGAATGGCAGCGGGGGGCTCCCCTACATGTTCTGTGAAATGTGTTGAGGACACTCTTGAATACAAGTAAGAGAAGCTCAGATTTACACAAACTCTAGGCCCTAGGCTGTTTCGGATAACAAATACATGTTCACTACAACTCCTGAACATACCATATCCGCCGACCCCAGCTTTGAGCGGGGGAGGCGCTAGTGAAGACTCCATGGCGTCGGCGTAACCCCGCACCTTAAGCTGATTTTAAAAGGCCCCAGTCCGTGCCCCGCCCTTCCCGCCCCTAACCCTCCCACCACCAACCACCCTTCCCAACCATTCCACTCCATCCTCCTCCCCTACCCCTTCCCCACTCGATCAGATGACTGTCTTTAAAGACTGACTTTAAAGGGCTCCAGTGCATGCCCGCCCCCTCTTCCTCCGCCCCCTCCGCTCCCCCCCCCTTCCCCACCAACCCCCCCCCCACCCCCCCACCCCACCCCACCCCCCCCCCCCCCCCCCACCCCCCCCACCCCGCCCCCCCCCCCCCCCCCCACCCCCCCCCCCACCCCCCCCCCCACCCCCCCATGACTGACTTTCAAGACTGGCTTTGAAGGGCTCGCCACCCCCCCCCCCCCCACCCCCCACCCCACCCCCCCACCCCCCCCCACCCCCCCATGACTGACTTTCAGACTGACAAAGAAGGGCTGCAGTGCATGCCCGCCCCCTCCCCCCCACCCCGCCACCCGCCCCCGCACCCCCCCCCCCCACCCACCCCCCCCCCGCCCTAGATGACTGACTTTAAAGACTGACTTTAAAAGGGCTCCAGTGCATGCCCGCCCCCTCCGCTTGCTCCGCCCGCTCCGCTCCCCCACCCCCCTTCCCTCCCGCACCTTAAGCTGATTTTAAAAGGCCCCAGTCCGTGCCCCGCCCTTCCCGCCCCTAACCCTCCCACCACCAACCACCCTTCCCAACCATTCCACTCCACTCGATCAGATGACTGACTTTAAAGACTGACTTTGAAGGGCTCCAGTGCACCTCCGCCCCCTCCGCTCCCCCCCCCTTCCCACCCCCCCCCCACCCCACCCCCCCCCCCCCACGCCCCCCCACCCCCACGCCCCCCCACCCCCCCCCACCCCCCCCCCCACCCCCCCCCACCCCCCCCCACCCCATGACTGACTTTCGCAGACTGGCTTTGAAGGGCTTGCTCCGCCCCCTCCGCTCCCCCCCCCCTTCCCTCCCCCACCCCCCCCCCCCACACCCCCCCCCCCACCCACCCCCCCCAACTTGCTCCGTGCTCCGCCCGCTCCGCTCCCCCACCCCCCTTCCCTCCCACCCCCCCACCCCCCCCCACCCCCCACCCCACCCCCCCACCCCCCCCCTCCAGTGGACAAGACCCGGAAGTGTATGCACACCACGGTCCAGCATCTACTGGACCCGGTATATAAGTGTTATGTATATGTCTATGTGCTTAAGCCACGGTCCGGAGCTTTCACCGAACCCGGAAGTGTATGCACACCACGGTCCAGCATGCACCGGACCCGGTATATTAGTGTTCTGTATAATTATGTATAAACCACGGTCCGGAGCTTTCATCGAACCCGGAAGTGTAGGCACACCACGGTCCAGCATATACCGGACCCGGTATATATAAGTGCATATACCCCCCCCCCCCTGCCCCGGTCGCGGATGGCCTCTCAGCACACTACCGACTAAGCCCTCCTAATGCCCTTGAAACCCTGAACGCTCAACCCTAAGCCCTAAACCCTAAGCCCTAAACCCTAGGCCCTAAACCCGAAACCCTAAACCCTAAACCGTAGACCGCTCACTCTCCTCCTGCCTCTGCGAATTCGTCGAAAGATGGCCTGCCATCCTTGTTCTTGTCCGGTTTGCGCGGAGCATCAGGTTGAGGGGTCGGCGGCACTGGCGGTAGCCATTAAATATATATATATATATATATATAGATATATTCGTGTATCCATGATTGCCACTTGGCACGTTGATAAAACCACGATATTCAATACAAATAACTCTTGCAACACATGGATGGTCTTGTCGTGAATTTTTGGTTCGTGAATTTATTGTGTTTTTCGTTGATGTATGAAATACCATCATGCATCTAAACAATCATTCGGCGTATCCAAACATGTTTGACATTGCAGCACGCCTCGGCTTCCGGCCAGGAGGCATCTGGAACATAGCAAACCAGGATCTGGGTCCAACCCCCCCTCGCTTCCTTTGTGAGACCACCCGAACCGCTTGGAGGAGCTGGGGCCCGGCCCACAGACCGCACCAAAATGCACAAGAATGCAGCAAAACAGCGACTGTGGAATGCAAATGTTACATCCATGCCAACATTTTGATTGCGCCATTGTTCCCCGCACAAACAGAACCAAAGCATCCATGCCCGAACAATGTCTGTGCAGGACCAGAACATCCACATGCCTAAGCGACAATTACGTCGTTACCAGCACAAACAGGGCTCTGGCATTCATGTCCAAAGGGAGAGTTCCAGCATGCCCGAACGACAGTGTCTTCCGCGTTGCTTGTCCCAGCGCCCCAAGAACCAAGCAAGGCAGGCATGCTCACGTGCTGGTGATGCTCATGACCAAGAGCGTCATTCGTCGCTGTCCAGGCGACTCTTTGCCCAACTCGAGCATGACAACCGACAACCGTGCAAGACTGGGGTGCGGGCTCATCAACATCGAACCCCAGGTCGAGTGCCTACGAGCATATGCAGCTGCTGGGGATGGAGGTCGGCTACCCAGCTACCCAACCATCCCAAGAGGCCGGTCCAAGCATTGCCGTGTGTCTTCTAGGCTGGGATAGCTGTTCGCTTGTTGACTTTGATTAGCATGGGTAGGTGACAAGGAGCTTCTTGACGGGTTGACACATGCACGGGGATACGGCTGTAGACTCTTTCCCGGAGGAGTAATGCCTCCTGATTCGAGAGAAGTGCCTCTCGAGCTTCGCAACGATTTCCAAGTGTATACGTGTGAAGTAAGGCATGCAATATAGGCATGTACACCACCCTTCCTTGCGATGGCGTCTGTTGCATGCCGTCCTGGCCTTGGCTACGTTCACCGACTCATCGCGGGAGCGCTGAGGCTGCCAGGACACGTTGAAGGGAAGGCAAGCCAACGCGAGTTCGAGTGCCCAGCTCTCAAATAGCAAGTGCACTGCTGGCCTGGACCACAGATCCCGGGCTCGGGGGTACCTAAAGACACCCAAGCTGCAGGGCGTGAAAGTTCAACAACTTCGGTCATACAAATTACAAACTGATGCAGATTGCACGAGGATACAAGTTGTACAAACAAGAAGAGTGCCACTCTAAGGTGCATGCAGGCCGGCTGCCCCCAGAGCTCGGGGGACTCTTTGCAGGCCTCCGCAGCACACATCTCGCGCGATAGCTCTCCACACTTGACACTCGGCCCGAACAGCCTCACGGAACTTTGACGTGAAACCACAGCACCAAATTCCGAGCTCGTCTTTGACTCTAGATAGGCGAAAGGTGCACATCTCTCGATGCAAGACATCTCAGTGGAGAACGTGGCAGATTGTCCAGGTGCGCTGGCGCCACTCGCCGCGCTGCCTCCAAAGCTTCAACGCACGCATTGTTGGAGCTTTCCAGCACTCCACATTACCGCCATTACCACACTGCAGCAACATACGCCGCAAACCTGCTCGAACGCTGCTGGACCCGTGACGGTTTGGCACCTGGTGTGCGAAAAGGCCAGTGCGAGAAGGAAAAAGGGGGAAACTCGATGAATGATCATTACCTCTCCTATTCCCACCTCGTAGCTGCTTCCGTCTCCTTCCCGCCTAAGCATGAAATGGTCTGGAACAACACCTTGCCCTTTGATGCAACTCCACCTGGGTCGAACCTCCAAAGGATCGCTGGGCTCCAAGCTGATCGGAGATGCCAGGCCTCGGAGAAACAACTACTGAACCGGCACAAGCGCTGCATCCATCGATTTCAGGTTGAGGAGCCTTCGCGTGGTTTGGGAGAAGATGCGTGCTCTTTGCATTTTCTTGCGCCTGCGGCCTCTACAAAAGAAAGCAAAAGCCTAAGGCTTTGGCAAAGCTTCCCCTTTGACCGTCTGCAACGCAGCCATTCGCCGAATACAACCGAAATGCAAACCAAACCGCAAACACAATGCGAAAAAACCTAGGGATTTTGCATGGATCTTCTCCGACGGCCGGATGCCCGAGACACAAAACATACAAAGAAATTGCAACAACAAAAAAGGCCAACATCAATTTTTAGAAACATGGTGTTTATTGCGATTTTCTCCTCTCCCCGACAGCCGGACGCCCAAGACGCCAAGAACCTGCAAAAAAAACACGAACGAAAAGCAAACAACATGACCACAACGAGAGAAACACACAAACCAAAAAACATGCGATAAAAAACATGAAAAAGAGGGAAACCCAGCGCATAAAAGATGAAACTAAAAGAACGACTTTAGAAGATGCAGCGCCAAGAGTGCAACTTCCGTTTGCTCGATGGTAGGGCTGGTAGGGGAAGTACCCACGCCCGACTCTTCCAAGTTGCAGAGCAGGTCCTTTGAAACAGTGGTTTTCTAACTAAAACATGGCCGTTGACCGCCGACAAGTGCTCGGAACCCCTTGCTTGCAAGCAGATCCCTCCTGAACCTTCATAAGCGGCTAAAGAGTTCACTGCAGAGTTTACAGCGTTTACAGGGAGAACAGGAAAGCATCATCAACAAAGTTTGCAGCGTTTACACAGTCCACAGGAAGAACAAGAAAGGGTCGTGTGCCAAGACTCACGCTCCCTGAACAGAATGTTTGCTGGAGATACCCGACTGTTGCGGTTTCAGAAAGAATTTCGGGTGGCTACGAACGTGAGATTCCAAGAGCAACATCGCCGACACCAGAACTGACGTTGCCCAAGTCCACAACTCATCGGCAAAGATCGGGAGCCTTGGATGCCGCATGTCACGTCCTCATACCCCGACTCAAAGCTCTCAACTCCTGGCTCTTAGCTGTTGTTAGTGCCAGTACTACCAGCCGTAACCGTATGCCTGGCAATAGGCATGCTCACACACTCAAGGTGTGGACAATGCTAACTTTTTGAATTCTGGGGTGCTGACTCGTCGGCATCGAAACCCAGGTCAAACGGAGCCTACCACCAGTTCGGAATGCATCAACTTCAACACGACATGCAGCTGCTGGGGATGGAGGCACGTCGACGTCGGCTACCCAGCTACCCAACCATCCCAAGCACCGGTCCAAGCATTGCCGTGTGTCTTCTAGGCTGGGATAGCAGTTCGCTTGTTGACTTTAATTAGCATGGGTAGGTGACAAGGAGCTTCTTGACTGGTTGACACATGCATGGGGATACAGCTGTAGACTCTTTTTCCCAAAGGAGTAATGCCTCTTGATTCGAGAGAAGTGCGAGCTTCGCAACGATTTCCAAGTGTATACGTGTGAAGTCAGGCATGCAATAGTCCGCGGTCGCCGTGTAGGCATGTACACCACCCTTCCTTGCGATGGCGTCTGTTGCATGCCGTCCTGGCCTTGGCTACGTTCACCGACTCATCGCGGGAGCGCTGAGGCTGCCAGGTCACGTGGAAGGGAAGGCAAGCCAACGCGAGTTCGAGTGCCCAGCTCTCAAATAGCAAGTGCACTGCTGGCCTGGACCACAGATCCCGGGCTCGGGGGTACCTAAAGACACCCAAGCTGCAGGGCATGAAAGTTCAACGCCTTCTTTTTTGTGGTCATACAGAGTGGTCATACAGAGTGGTACAGATTGCACATGTATGCACTGCGCACAAACAAGAAAGGTGCCACTCCAAGGCTCTAAGGTGCATGCAGGCCGGCTGCCCCCAGAGCTCGGAGGACTCTTTGCAGGCCTCCGCAGCACACATCTCGCGCGATAGCTCTCCACACTTGACACTTGGCCCGAACAGCCTCACGGAACTTTGACGTGAAACCACAGCACCAACTTGCGAGCTCGTCTTTGACTCTAGATAGGCGAAAGGCGCACATCTCTCGAAGCATGACATCTCAGTGGAGAACGTGGCGGATTGTCCAGGTGCGCTGGCGCCACTCGCCGCGCTGCCTCCAAAGCTTCAACGCACGCATTGTTGGAGCTTTCCAGCACTCCACATTACCGCCATTACCACACTGCAGCAACATACGCCGCAAACCTGCTCGAACGCTGCTGGACCCGTGACGGTTTGGCACCTGGTGTGCGAAAAGGCCAGTGCGAGAATTGATCATTACCTCTCATATCCCCACCTCGAAGCTGCTTCCATCTCCTTCCCGCCTAAGCATGAAGTGGTCGGGATCGACACCTAGCCCTTTGACGCAATGACCCCATCGTCTCATACATTCACCAGGGTCGAACAGATGACCTGCTCCAACTGAATGGCGCGAGGGACCTCCAAAGGATCGCTGGGCTCCGAGCTGATCGGAGATGCCAAGCCTCGGAGTGATGAACAAAGGAAGGACAGCTGCTGGGGCAGTCGAAGTAGGAGGCCTCATACCAGGGGGAAAGGTAGCAGCATGATAACTTGCTGCCACTCACCAGCATGCTCACACACTCAAGGTGTGTTGAAAACTTCATGGGCTTGCCAAGCCGTCCAAGCAATGCTACTCCACCGAGCTTGCACAGGGTGAGGGTCGAGTCGGAACAACGAGTCGAAAAACGCCGAAGACCGAGTCAGAAAGCAAGGAAGACCGAGTCAGAAAACGGAAAGGCGTGAGTCAGAAACCGAGGAGACACGAATCAGAAAACAAGACAGCGAGTCAGAAATCTGCCCCAAGCACACAAAGGTTAACCTCTACAACGAAACGTAATGTTTGCTAAGTAGCCGTCTATCTCTTCTAGGATGGGTATCTACTCATAGGGGTCTGTCGTCCCATAGGTAGGGTACAGTCCTACCCCGGGGGGGGGGCACTGACATAGACCCCTATGCGGGCGATAGACCCCCATCGTTTTCAGATTGGTCCCTATGCACATCAGACGACTGGAGGTTCCGAACAAGTTTGCTTCAAGCATAGATGAGATTTTCCAAAAACCTATCATGCGAGCATTGTGTTTGCGAATTGGGGGGGGGGGGGGGGGGGGGGGGGCGGGGGGCTGCGCCCCCTCCACCCGCTTTGTTTAGCCGTGCAAGCTTCCTTCAACAGCTCTTTTTTCAGGCCCATCACGCGAGACCCTAAAACCCCTAAACCCTAAACCCTACAGACCCCTAACACCACAAACACCTAAACATACCTAAACCATAAACCCTGAAAACCCCCTAAACCTTAAACCCTCAAAACCCTAAACCCTAAAAGCCCCTCGACCTAAACCGTAAAAAATCCTGAATGCCAAAACCCCTAAACCCCAAACGCTGAAACCCCCTAAACCCTGAACCCTGGGAACCCCGAAGCCTAAACGTCAAAAAGCACCAAACCTGAAACTTCAACAAACCCATAAACCCTAGTCCCTAAAAAGAAAGCCCCCCAAATCTAAAACCCCCTAAGCCCTAACGCGAGATCTCCACGTACCCGAGCAACCCCTAAACTCGAAACCCCGAAACCGTAAAGCCCATCCTGAACCCTAAACTCTACATACCCCTAAACCCTTAACCTCAACATCCCCGCCTGTTTCTTCAAGCCGTGCAAGCTTGCTTCACAAGCACACATGAGTCTTTGTCGAACCTATCAGTCGAGCTTTGTGTTTGCAAATGCCGCGGGACTGCGTTCCCCCAACCCCGCGCTTGCGAAGCCGTGCAAGCTTGCTTCAGACATTCTTTTCAAAGCCATCATGCGAGCATTGTGATTACAAAGAAGGGAGGAGGGGGGGTGCGCCCCCCCCAAACCTTAAACCCTAAACGACCCCAAACCCTAAACCCGAAAAAAACGCTAACCCCTAAACCCAAAATACCCCGAACCCCAAAATGCCCCTAAACACCTAAACCCTAAAACCCCTGAAGCCTAAACAACCCTGAGCCCTAAATCGAAAAAGAAAACTAAACCCCAAAAAACCCCAAACTCTGAACAAAAAACCCTAAACCTCTAAACCCTAAACCCTAAATTCCGCCCAACCCTAACCCTAAAAACCCCGAAACCACCCTAAAACCCTAAACCTTAAAACCCCTAAAACCCCAAAACAACCCTAAACCCTCGAACGACATGGGAGGGGCTCGGCTTCGGGTTTTTTTGGGTGTTCTCGACTCACGTTTCTGGGGGGTGTTTTCTGTCGGGGGGGGGGGGGGGGGGGGTCCATCGCATTTTCGACTCAGGGGTCTGCCCTGTTCTCGACTCAGGTTTGTCTGGTTTTCGACTCAGGGGCCTTGACTCATGAGCACTTTTTCCGACTTGACAATCATTTAATCACTCCTCATTGCACACCAGAAGACACTGACAACTTTTTGAGATTCCGGGGTGCTGGCTCTTCGGCATCGAAGCCCAGGTCAAATGGAGCCTACGACCGGCTAAGAACACGTCAACTTCATCATGACACGCTTGGCGGAAACCTTGGGAGGAACGTCGACTTCGGCCACCTGGACAGAAGCACTCTTGAACTGAGGATGCCATGGTTGTGCGATGTTGTGCGATGTTGTGCGATGTTGCGCACTTGTTGACTGTGAGTTCGTTCCATGGCGCAAAGAATCGCAAAGACAAGGTGTTGGATTCTTACGGCTCCCACTCGCGGCGGGGGCCCCTCTTGTGAATTTGTGCAGCTTAGCTCCCACTAGCTCCCTCCTTTTCGGGCGACAAGTCGACGCATGTCTGCAGGCCCTTGTGGGGCTCATCTGAACTAAGCGTCCGACCCGTGATGAAGCGGGTGAGGCCTCCAGCACACACATCTGTGAAGCGCAGCAGGATGTAGCAGCACATGGGGACAAGGTGCCAACTCAGGGATTGCCGGGCAGAGGTTGTAATGTATCCGCTACCAGTTTACCAGTGAGCGCCTTCGCACCTCCGAGGCGCCGTCTCGGCCGTGTTTGCAGCCTGATGACCGTAGCGCAGACATCCCGCTACATCCCGCATGTGGCGCTGATTCTGGCATCCGGTTTTGCACGCCACAACTACCTAACTGCTGATGCTTGCTGTGACAGGCGGCGACAGCTCCACCTCCAACGCTTGCCGTGTGGAGGGCATCTGGCAGGCAGTTGCTCACTTTTGGTTCTCTCAAGTCGACAACTTGGAAATGCGACAAAACCACTTAGATCACTCAAAAACGCCAGGCGCCAGGCCTCGCTCGTTCCAGACCTCGCAACCACAGAGCCGGACTGTAGCCTTTCTGTTGCCTTCACTTATCGCCACCTTCCTGTCCCTTTTCTGCGAATGTCCTTTTGTCTAACTCATTCTTGCGAAATGATACTGCTGTTCTTCCTTCAGTTGTGCTTCAACATGCCTGAATTCACAATTTTTGTGTGCTTCGCTGGAACGTCACGACTCGAAATTACTTTGTGCTGCTAGCGTTCAAACTTCCCTTCGCCTGTTCTGGGTGCAGCGCGTGTCACGGACTGACATGGTCAGATAGTGGAGTTGCCAAATACGAAAAACCCTTCGATTGTTGCCCATCAATCAGTCTGGATTTCACTTTCCAAACCGCGGGAGAAATTTTGCGCGAACGTTTTTGTTGGCGAGGTCTTTGCGGTGGATTGGGGGGGAGGAAAACCTCTCTTTTTCTCTATGTTTTGGAGGTCCCCCCAAACAAACACAAATCGAAAACAACGTTGCGGAAAAATACACCCTCCTTTCCAAACTGCAGTTCCGAGTCCAGAAACTGGGCCCCAACTTCCCAAGTTGGAACAGCTGTTGCAACTGCGCCCCAGCAGAAGAACAAGGGCAAGGCCCGTGAAAGTGACTGTCCGGCGCGAAACCACTGCCTGCACACAGGAAGCTTTTCATTCTGCAGTAACGAAGCACCAAGCTTCTGGCTCAGTACTGCATCCTCTAGTGACTCTAGTGCGAGTCTGCCTGCAGGTGAACGTGCTCGATCTGGTGGCGAGCTCGGTGGCGGCTGCGAACGTTGCCGTTGCGAGCCTGCACACTGCTTGCAGGATGCTAGCGCGCAATGAGGCAACACAGCCACAATCAGCTTCTGCCTGGAGCAGTTGTCCTGGCCATCAAGAAAAGACTATGCAGGGCACATAGGACTGTGCAGGGCAGATATGCTGCTGATATGCTCAGTAAGGCATGAGTCTTGAACATAGAAACATTACACATTGAAGTGGAGAACCAGCTCAGACGACGACATGTCTGTGCGATCACGTGGAGTGCGCCTTCAGTTGCCCGAATGCTGCACGTGGCTGATGCTACAAACGGCCGATTACATGATTAGCTGATCACTGAATTGTTGACATGATTCTTGTGCACCGCAAAACAAAATGCTAAGACTCAGACTGCATGGGAGTGCCACTTGCCTCGAGCACGCTTAAGGCAGCAGTGCCCTCAGACATGATTTGCGGACAACCGTCTACTGCCGTATCATATCCATGCCTTCTTAACACAACCCCCGCTCAGGCAAACCTGGAAGAACCTAGATCCTGGGAAGGTCTCATGACATCTCATGCAGGTGAACCCCCCCCAATGCCTGTCTGCGACGGCCCATGGCTTCCTGTTGTGGAACTGCAGCGGTATGCGGTATGCGGTATGCTCGGAGATGCTTGGAGATGCTTGGAGATGCTTGGACGTGCTTATGCCAACAAACTCCGGCCTCCTCAGAAGCTGTCAAGCCACGGCCCCGCCCACTGTCGGGCCTGAAGCAGAACATCACAGCAAAGTCCACATGAAGCAGAAGCTTGCCACCTCATCCGTTCGGCCGCTTGCTCCTCACAGAGTGCAACCGGGAGCCGAATTTCAATCTATGAAGTGCTGATCTGCTGATCTCCTCCAGCTCGTGTGAGTGACGCTCAAGATCCGCCGATGGGGCCGTTTGCGATCTTCGCAATGTCCGCCGCGCACTGGTGAGCTGCTCGTCACCTGAAACCAAAGCAGACGGAAATCAGCTTCATGTTTACATTGCACGACCACCACGATCCGCAATGCGCTCTGCACGCCGGGGAAGATCACAACAAAAACACCAGCATGCTTGACAGCAACTGCCGAAGATGCTTGCAAAGCAAAAATGAGGTTCGCACCTAGTATGTCTCCAATCTCGCCAACAATGTCCTCAGCAAATGCGTTCACTACAACTTGCCGGTTGATCCGTCCCTCTCCATCTGAAGATCTTGCGTCGCATTGCTTATATGGTCCGTAAGCTGCAAACCCTACCGGGCACCTGGCATCCACGTCGAACTCATCACCTGCAGGTTCAGCTGCGCGTGGAGGCTCCTCAGTTCTGATACACCCGACGCTTGGAAGGAAAGCACGCTGGGACCATCATCAATGGCCCTCCTTCGAGCTCTAAAGACTTTAGAACAAGTTTTAGAGCAAGAGGAGCTTGACGTACGGAAGGGTGGGCACAAGACTGTCTGTCCAGCACCTACATTCACCTACATCTGTGAGCAAAGGACCGGACAGTCACAGGAAGCCCCTAGCACTGGCAGCACAACGGCAGCAAAGTCATACACAAACATGGAGGAATGAGAGAGAATGTGAGAGGAGACAGAACAAAGGCTGCAAAATTTGATGTCGAAAGAACTCGCGAGAGACAGTTCAACTGAAGCCCCATTTGGGAGTGCAAAAGCCGCAACAAAACTGTTTACATCAAGATGACGAATGAGCCCCCCCCAACATTCAACGGGGAAGCACAAAAAACGCTGTCAGCGCTTCCGAGAGTCCCGTGGCGCTCGAGGGGGCGCGCTGGTAGCGGCCCTGGGCTCCCAACAACAGAACTCTTTCAATTCGTACATACTCGCATCCTCTCTTTCGTTGCATATGTTTACATACTGTTACATACTCTATTGGTACGCTCTGGCAATCGGAACACTGTGTAGGGCCGCACTGCTAGTGATCTAGTCCCTTTACACCTTCCAACAAGCCGAAACTCTCGACTTCAGCAATACTGAAAAAGTCTAACAGGTCGGGAGGTATCTCCATTGGGGTGACATGGGCCGCACTTTAAGACTGCTGATGACGACTTCAAGAAGCGTGCTTTGGTTTCCGTTGGGTGTCTGTCTATGTGGGACACACACACACTGCGCATTCTGTTTGAGTCGAACGACATCCCCAACAAACCTGATGGGGGTGGCCTATGGCGGCCTGCATCTGGTTCAATCAACCCAAACACCGAAACCCGAACGCACAATAAGTCACTCCAGGGCAGCCGTGGAGTGGGTCTCAACAAAAGCCTCCGAGGGAGCTCGCTTGTGAGACTGAGTTCCACACCCGGCCAAAGCTCTTTCAACCTCTCCTGGGTCATCATGCCCATCCAAACGCTATCTACAGTGTGCGACGTAAGAAAACACCTGCTGCCAAGACTCGCTCGAACTCAGAGTCAGGTTCATCGTCATCGTCATCTTCCCTGACGGGGGGTCTTGCTTGATCGACCAGCGCTTGGAGCGGGTCGATGCCACCACCTCGCAACAAGTTCCACATAGTTCCACAGCAACCTTCGCAAGCAAACAAAAACAACGCTGTGCTTCATCAGGCGGCCTAGTCGGATTCCTTGGTCCCGGCGTTGCCGCGCTGGCGCTCCAAATTTCAGCTCTTTGCTTTCTCCCAGCAGCTCCCCAATACTTTCCTTCCAGAACATCAAACGGGGCAATTTGGAACCGACGATGTGTTTGAACCCCAGGACTAAACTGGGACAGCTGGCTGTGTGATTGCCTGCAAGTCACACTTACTCCTCAGTATTGCCAAACTCTCGTACATGCTTGCATGACGCCCATCACGTCGACCAGCATCGGAAACAAAATCAAAAAAACTCTCCCACAGCCTCTCTTCTCGCGCTGCCACCGCCAATTCTACCAGCATCACCGATTCTGCCAGCATCATCGTCATCATCAGATAATCCTTGAATTTGGGGATGTCAACTTTCGAAAGAACGTGCATGATTGCAAACTTGCTATAAGGAAGCAGCCGAGGTCGATATCCAGAGCTCCACGATGACTTCCAGCCCGCTTGTCTGAGCGCAACGCCATGGCTGTTATTTCATATCTTGCTGACGCGACATCTTCTTGCCACAATGAATACTGATAATTCACAGTGGCCCTACCTCTGACCACATGCTTGGATTGGGCTTATCTTTGCGGTCCAGACTACACATGTATATAAGGCTAACGAGATCGAATTCAGGTTTAGACGCATATTCTCTTGGGTATTTATGCGCGCAAAGCCTCATGCCTATCACGCAAGTTGGGTTTAGGAGTACGACTGTGGACTACAATTCCTAAACCTGTGCTTAGAAAAACGTCCGCCTCCCTGAAAATCTCAAGCCGAGCTTGTTCGGACACAAGCATGTCATGCACAAAGACGGATGCATGAACTGAATCCAGAAAAGACTTGGATGGGAAGAGACATGCAAATGCAACTGAAACGAGAAACATGCCATACTCAATGCTCATTCAGACTGCTTCGCTGGGAACGAAGCAGTCGCCTAAATGCACAACCTGCATTTTCCAACATCGAAGATAAAGCACCAACTCGTTCCTTTGTCTCCAGAACCCCATCTCAACCGAACAGGAGAAAACCACACAACCCAAACTATCATCACACTCTGAAAAATTCAAAATATTTTGTTCACGTGAACAAAACATACCAGCATAGCAAAACACATGGCAACTGCAATTTGGCAAGAACAACCGTAGCCAACTGCACATCATCAAAAAAGGCATTTCACAAGCCACGTTCCCCGACTTCTTGTGTTTGGCAACCAGATGCCGTTTTTGTGCGCAAGTCACACTGTTGTGACGGTCACCACCGACTTTCTGTCAATCAGATTCTGAGAGGCAAGAACTCTATTGCCAGGACACCAAGTGGTACATATCTCAGCGGCGAAGTTTGCGAGGTTTTTTGCACCAGAGCTTGACACTCGGTTGTATCCTTGGCAAGAAGAGAAACAAGCCTGCGCAACAAAGTTGCGTTCCTTCTCCTAGAAACTGTGGAGTTGGTCTTACAAAGCGCCACGAGCGGCTCAAGTGCAGGAGGGTTGTGTAGCAGTTTTCGGATACGACGGGTTAGGACATCTTGCAAGACGTGCAGCTGCATCTTTTCTGTTGTCTTATAGCTGCAACCGGATTGGCGCACCCTCTTTCCGACAAGGAATTCATACACAGGATGCTGTGCCGCACTCCGTTTACGACGACTGCTTTCTCCTTGATTTACGTCAGATGCTTATTATGTTCTTTCTTGCAGTGGGATATTGCGGCTGGCGCCTTGCAAGCAGTACAAATGGCAATTTCTGCAGGAGAGCTTTTATATATACGGTTCCACATTGTTTGGACCACCCCAAAGAACCCAAAAGAAAGGGTTTTGGGTTTTGGGTAGGGGTTCAGGTTAAACCCTTCTGAGAACCTGCACCGAATCCTGCAGCATTGGCTTTCAATCGGTGCGGTACGGTGCACGCCCCTGCCGCGACGGTGTTCATCACTGTCCCGTTTCCAACAGGGTTCAGGCCCCCCGCCCCCCCTCCCCCCCTCCCCTCCACCTCCCCCCTTTCTAGGGGTTCAGGGTTTGGGGTGAAGGGTTTAGGGTTTATGCATGGGAAGAGCTCTTGCGATATTTCCACAAACTCTTCATAGTCATTATAGAGTTGAAATTCTGCTTGCTTTGGTATTAGATTGTGTTATTATCTCTCTTTTCATAGTGTCTGCCTTCGGCTTGGCCACGTAGGAACCAGCTGCCACTGCTCAGGCCTTTTACAACCACGAAATGATAATATTAGAACACGATGCAATAGTACGCGACGAAAATTCTATATAAGTAAACCTTCATTTTCTTAATATTTGTATTTTCAGAATATTAAAAGTAAAGCGTATCCTTCAGAGATGTGTCGTATGTCCTTCTTCTTCGTGTTCGTAAATTCTGGTGAGGGTCTAGAAATTTATCGTATGCTCCCTCTCTTCGTATTTGCTGGGGGAAGATCCCTGGAGGTTAGACTTAAACATCTTGGAATCATAATGTGCTGGAAGGGGGGTTTACGGAACCCTAAGCGCTAAACCCTAAACCCTATCCACCTTTTCAGGGGTTTAAGTTGAGGGTTCAGCATCTCAAGTCCATGCAGGATGAGAAAAAAAAACTGGCACCGCGTGAAAAAAAAAAAACCTGAGACACGTTGAAACAACCCTACACCCCAAACCCTAAACCCCTAAAATGCATGCAGGCTTCGGGCAGGATTGGAAACCCCAACCAAGTCCTCAAGCTAAGAGTGCTCAGGCTTGAGGGTTTAGGATTCAAGAGATTTACATTGTGAGCGGGCAGCGAGGAGGACGGGCTGATGGGTGGCAGGGAACGGCCGGTGCGGTTGATCAAATGCTTTGCAAAGCGGAGCGAAAGAGATGCACAGATGCGTTGGAAGACTAGGAGCTCAACTGCACGGCCTGAAGTAAAACCAAAAACCCTAAAGGGTCCATGTACCCATATAGGAGATAGTTGGGCCTAGTATATACTATACGGACACATGGACCCTGAGGGAAAGCTTTCCAAGTGCGCTCGCGATTAGGCCTAACGTCTCGGCCAGCCCTGAGAAGCCTCTCCCCTTTCCAGACCCTTGGGAGGATCCGAAAAGTAGATCCCTTTAAGGGTTCCTAAGAATGACCCAATAGTAGTATAGGGCATTCTAGGGTTCAGGGTTTTGGGTTTTGGGTTTAAGGCCTTCTGTTTTAGATCCTCCCAGGGGTCTGGGTTTTTTCTTGAGCCGCGGCTTCGTCTCGCGGAGCTTCAACTGAGACATGCAGGGCCGCCCGTTCTGGTGACATGCCTGCTAGCGCAGACACAAGCAAGGCGCTGAAAGCCTACATCTGCTCTGCATTCGGTTGGGCGCCGAGGCGCCCTTCTTGCTTCGCAGCTCTCAAACCCGGCGTGCTTACCATACCCATCCCTGGCATCTAAGGCCCTTGTTTTGAGGGAGAGGGAGGATCAGGACAGGCACCAAACATCTGCATGCTATCAACAGCCCTCCTTGCCTTCATGGTCCATGGCGGGTTTAGGGTTTAGGGTTTCGCTCCGCTCAGCAGCTTTGTATCAAGGAGCTCGTAGCCGGCCAAGCTTCGCAGCAAGCTTCGCACTCTTCTACGGCGTACTTCACATATTGCTCCCGACTTCCCCTTCACGTTATTCGGAAACTCGGAACTTTCAATCGTACCTCGACGAAGCAGCATTTTGGGGCATCTGAAGGACATGAAGAAAACTGCACCCCCCTGTATGTCGGCCCGACAATGCGCCAAAAATGTTAAAAAACACAAAACCCAGAAATTGAGCACCCCTCGAGGGATTCTTTATTCATCCAATACCCGCGTACGTCGGTCGTCTAGCTCGAGCGCGCCGAATCCCAAGCGGGATATTGAGGTCCTTAAGTAAAAGCATTTTGTCATGGAGCTAAACTGCCAAGCTCTCGTCCCAGGATGGATGTTGAAGGTCTCGTCTTGCCTTTAATGCCCTAAGAAGAACTGGGCAGAAGAGAGGTTTAGGGTTTAGGGTTTAGGGTTGTGGTCTCCAGGCTCCCACAGCAATAAGCTTTAACACGCCGTCCCTGCACGGATCCTTGGCTCAGTTAAGACCTGGCGTGCACGACAAGCGACACAAGGTGTGGGCTGTGAGAAGGTCATGCACGGAAGCCACAGCCGAATCTGCAAAGCTACAAACGAAGACCTGTGGCGTGACCTGGATGCATTTCACAACACTTTGGCATTTCTCCAACTGCAGTCGACAATACTGCGCTTTTCCCGAGCAAGATCGGAGACTTTTGAAGCGCCGGACGGTCCCATAAAACTCCAACCTCGACGCTTTGTGGCTCTGCTGGAGTTGTCTGCGCGATGAAGCCAGGCCCAGATGGATGAACGCTTCTGCGCAATGGAGCTTGCTTGGTTTTCTCCAGGCATCGCAAGGCTTCAAGGGGGGTTCCTCTGTGCTTTGGGAGCAGTGCACTGAGATCGCTCTTGCGTTCGTGCCAGGAGGATTTCTTACGACCCTCACTGTCTGCGAGTCTTCGAGTGTCCTCGTCTCTGGCGCCGCTTGATCCTTTTGTTGCACCGTAAACAGTGCAGATTGCAGCCAAATCGAAAACATTTTCCCTGGTGGTTCAGTAGGCATCGATGCTTGCTTTGACCACAGGACAGGGTAGTGTGCAGTGTGTAGCAGCCTCTGCGCTGCTGGTACTCTTCTGCCGAACGCCCTCTTGGAGGTCCGTAAAATGTCGTGTATGCGGCGGCTGCCGGGCAATCAATCATTGGACATCTGACAGGCCAGTGTGGCGCATGCCAGAATCTTGCATTTAACGTTGCCGCCAATACCCATTCCTCAATGCATGGCATAGACGAGTTCGCAGTCTCCGCCGCCTTAATATGCAAGTCTCAATCCCGATTTGCGCGCTCTGTCGAAGCATGGGGGACAACCGCTCGAGCTGAGTAGTGCTTAAATGGCCTGCTGTGCGACAGCACTAGGCTGACTTTGAGGCTGACTCCGCCCCTTTGACCCATGAGCGAAAGGCACAGGCCCGACCGCACTTACACGTCGAGCTATGCGAGCTACGTGCCACTCAAATCACTCGAGGTGCAAAGAGTACCTCTTATGCACTCTGCCTCACCTCAAGGTGGGAGCCGAGATGTAAAGGCACAAGACTGATGCTCTGCAATCAGGCGCCGACGCTGCAATGAAGGCTCCCAGCCCAATCCGAAGTCTTCCCAGTCTGCAAAATCAGCAACACCCTGTAACACGCTGCAAATTGTGCAAACCCTGCTTTGGGCGCTCTTGGCTTTCGCATCAATCAGAAAGCAACCGCTCCAGAGGCTGCAGAGGCCAAGGCACACTGAGCCCACTGAGCCCTTTTGAGTCTCGGGCGCCTGATGGTCTTGCCATGTCTTGCCTGTTTTGGTGCCGCCTGCCTTCTGCTTCTGCGCCCACTCAGCCCTGCCCTTTACGGTGTGCAAGGCCCACGTAAGCTATGTCTTCAAAACCAAGGCCGCGGTCACCCGGCAGTCCACCTGGTCTTCAATCCATTGAAGGGGAGGGGGGGAGGGCGCACGTGTTCCATCCAAGCGGAGCCTCACACTTTGAGCCTCTCGGAACAGGTGGCCTTGCCCCGTGGTCCAAGCTTGCTCATCGGCCGTGGCAGCCTTGCCTGGCAGGCAATCCTCTTGCAGTTGCGACTTCCCCGCAGCACAGGGAAGCCCTTCTTCCCGGCGGTGACATGCAAGCTGGAACTCAGACGCCTAGATTTTGCCGATGCTTACGGGCACCTTATGGTGGCTGCAATTGAGCAGTTGTGACAACGCGCGCGAGGCCGCCAAGGCTGCAGGCAAAGGCATCAAATCTTACAGAAATGGGGTTACGCGGCTACGCTTTACACTTTGCCTGGCCTTGCTGTCAAAGTTGACCCTGCACCCTTCTCTTGCCGTCTTCGAGAACTGCAACCTGGGTTGCTGAGTTTCCTTCGAACCACCATGATGTTTTTAACTTGAGTCTTCGTCTGAACGATCCGCGCGGGCTTCCGAAGCGACAACTCGGCTAGCACGAGTAAAGTCCTCACGGAAAATGGGAGCTCTGCATCAGCTTCCACCATGCCACAGCTTCCGGCGGCACATCTGCAAGACCTACAGTGCCGCTGCAACGACCCTAAGCCGTAAACATCCGCAAACCTTCAGCCTCAAGTTCCAGGAATTTAATGTCCAGAATCCCAAATCTGAGTTCCCGCACATGCCCGCACACAAGATCGAACCATCGAACGCAACATCGGCCGTAACCCGGAGATCTAGAAGGAAATAGACCCTAGCTGAAGCCGGGAGAGCTCCGAAAACCGTGCGGCAAACCTTGAAGAAGCACTGCTCTTCGCTTGTTTGAAGAGTGTCCTTCGGACCACGATGATGATCTGAACTCGAGGGGGAAACAACCCGCAGCCGGCACCCCTGCTTGGGTTTGCCACAGGGTCTTCATAGGTTTTAGGGTTTAGGGTTCTATAGTAGTTTCTATAGGGTTTAAGGTTTAGGGCAGGGTCTTCACAGTTGAATAGGCCGTATCGTAATCCCAGAGAGATTGCCAGGAAGATGGCAAAGGAACAACGGCCCATCCCGGTGGATAGAGCCCAGTAAGACTTCAACCATCGCAGGCTGTGGGATCGGCACCATGACATGCAACTCCTCTTTGGATCATGGCTTGAAGTTTCTTTGCATCTCTCTTGTGTGTGGAATCCACTCAAAGCCTAAACCCTAACCCTAAACCCATGGCCCTTAAAGGCCAGGTGATCCACAGCGCATCCCCGAAGAGGTGCAAATAAAATTAAAGGGCAAATTATTAGTGTGAATGTAGCGTGAATACATGAACTGCGTTAATTCAATTCACTTCATTCACGTAATAATTTAATGGGAGATTCTGTGAGGTTATTTAGTTCTCTTCACTTTAACAATATTGTGTGCGCTTTTCTCATTTAATTCGTGCACAAGTTTACAATTAAATTACAAGCGCAAACAAGATTATGAAAGTAAATAGCTGGTTTTGTTTCGTTCATGCAATTCACGCGCAAACTCGTTCATTTATTCACTTCGTTTACTTGTAATTGCATTCGCTTCACGGTATTAAAGGAGTGAAGGAAAAGAATGCAACACGGGCTAGTTATCTTCATGAACTGGACCTCAATGATCTGTGGTTCACCTGTCATGTAGCTCTTCACGAAGTAACTGAACGGTCGGTCAATGATGGGGAGAACGAGCCATTAGTATTAGATGACCGGTTAAAAGAGGTAAAAGGTCTGGAAGTTAGACGGGCCGTTCATTCGTTCACTAAAAGCAACACAATATTATATTCGTGCGTTATTCATTTCATTCACGCCTTACAATATAATATTGGGGCTTTGTTCACTATATTCTCTCATCTCACTACGTTCAATCGCTCAGTGAATTCATGCACTCACTGCGTTCGTTTATAATTCACTTCACTCACTCTCTTCGTACTTCTATCCCAGGTCAATCATAAGGTTACAGACAGAGGTTAATGATTCCAGGGTCTAGAGATCATTAGTACTGAGTGATAGAGGTTGGGGTCCCGAGGGTGGGTTCCGAGGTGGCTGGTGGTGAAAATGGGATCCAAAGCCCCAAAAAATCAAAAGCAGGAGGATGGAAAGTCTGCAACCCATCGCTATCTGCAGACTGCTGAAGCAAGACGAAACTGCTCCCGAGGCCTTGAAGCAGGACGTGCATGCCGATGACATTCTTGGTAGCTTTGTGAGTTTAGGGTCTTATCGTTTAGATGGGTTTAGGGTTTAGTGGATCGTGGCCAATCCGCAGTCCGAGAATGGCAACTGCAGTGGTGGGGAAGTACCTTCTGCTGGTTGAAATGCCCCTGCTGCGACTTGATGCTTTCTCTGGGACTGCAGCGGCAACAGTAACTAGTTAGAGTCTTTCTGAGATCTGAGGTCTAAATAACGATGAACTGTTTCTGGAAGTCGTGGCTCGAACTGGATTGCCGATTAGAACAAATTCATGCACCAAACTTCCCCCGAGTGCCCAGTCCTGTTCCCATTGGCGGGGAGGTCATCCATGGCACAACGAGGAAAGTGCGCCGAGCGTGGGCATGGCACAGACCAACGCATCAAGCAAAGAACGTCTGGAGTGGGAAATTGAGACTTGAACCCGAAACCCGAAAAACACAGCAGTGAGACTCAAGCGGAAACTAGGGAGGACTAGCGGCTGGAGCGTTGGGGGGGGGGGAGGGGGCAAAGTGGGAATGCCTCTCAAAAACATTCAAAGACCTTTTCGCTTAAGATGCGTCGTGTTCACCGGAGCAGGTTGAACTCCGCCAGCACACGTGCCGCACATGCATCCCACATGGCCTTTCCGAACTGGCAAGATGCTGGCACTATGGCCATCCTGGTGGCGCTGGTGGCGCTGGCCCCAAGCTTTTTCTGGCACTTCGGAAAGATAAGCTGACTGGCACCAAAGGCCGCCAGGAGGCCTGAAAGGGCAACTAAACCATGGTTTGACATGTTTTTACGCCTTCTAGGACCCTAAGGACCGGACACGCAGATTGCTCCACAGCTTTCTTTGAAGATGCGCCCGGCCTCCCCTGACCCGCGGAGGCGACTGGTAGACGGAAGCACAGACAAGTCTACGCCATTGCGGGCGCGTGGCCACATCCTCATAAGGGTCCACACATAAGGAAGCACGCAACCCGTGCACAGCTACCAAAGCGCTTTGTCGGCAGAGAACCAACCGTTTAGCGGTGGATGGAAACATACACCGAGGTCTGCAATCAAGAAAAACCTGTCGAATGCCCTCCGGCACCTGCCAATAGTAGAGCTGCAACTTTCGCCCCTAGAATCGAGACCAGAGCCCTGTGGCGAGGGCCAGGGCAAGACCGCCGGCCCCTAAATAAGGCTCCCGCCCATCTTCCAAGACCTGGAGCATGAGTGCCACGATGACCTTCGAAAACCTTTCCAAGAACCAGAACCGGCTCTTGGGATGATGGCGGGCGCCATTGGTGCCAATTTTTCCTCTCAAGCTTCTCCGCTCCATTTTCGATCTACAGCCCGTGTAAAGCTCTACGGCCAGCCGTGTAGAGTGATTGAGATAACGGTCAGGCGCCTCGTGGAAAAAGCGACAAGGCAGTTCCTCCCGCATGCGCACTGTTGAGCCTTCGGGCCTTCGGACTCGCGGGGAAGAGCCGTTTTTTCAGGCCCTCAAGGACGGCCTCTCAAGCCACCTCAAAAAAAGCCACGCCCCCCCTGGGCTTCAGCTTGACATCTTGGCAGCGGGGCTCTCGCAGCGTGTGACCACAATGCTTCCAGGATCCGACAGACAGGTTGGACATACGGCATACGGGCCTGTAAGTGCCAATCAAAAGTGAGCTGTAGGGCCGGAGGGACCGATGAAGCTCCAGGACACTGGGAAAGTTGGCACGAGAGCGAGCTGATAAGACAACAGAGAAAGGCATGCGCTTTGTCTTCACAGCGACAGGCTTTATGAAAGTCACCAGCCTGTACAGACCCATGTGAGGAACAACGTTGCAACAGTCAGCCCAACAGCAAGAAGCACAAGCCCAACCGTTCAGTGTCCGGACAAGCCTATTTTGGGGGGAAGGTCTTGCGAATCTCTGCAAGGGTTCTCTGCAACATTCACAGCAATGTGCGAAAGGTGCTGATGGAAACTGGGCGGCTACATGGAGTTCCCATACTGCATACTGATACTGGTTCCTGGCTCCTGAAGTGTTGTCACTTTTTCAGGGTGCACTCTTTGCGAAAAGCCACTCAAGCTTAGTCACCTCTGCCGCCTCGATACACCCCAAGACCAGACAAGAGAGCCAACTCCGCCTCGAGCATGACGGGTTGCCCCTGAAGCGCGCGAAGTGAGAGCCGGAGCTCTCGGGGGCTCAGCGCCCAGCGGCGGCCCTAGCGATAGGGCAGCGAGGAGGACAAACGGCATGGTCGCCATCCAAGACTACTCCAGAAGTACCAGCTCCATTGGCAGTTTGGGCACCAGCAAGGGATTCAGCAGCTTTCCCTTTGCGGGGAGGTCAGGTGGCCGCAGCGTTTGGCGAGCCAAGCAGGCAAAGCCGGCACGAGCCTCGGAACGAGGCTCAGCGGCTCAGCGGTGCCCAGGCCCAGGGCTGGGAATCCAAAAAAAGCTGCAAAGCAAGCCTCGAAGCGAGGGCGGCGGCCGGGCAGGGGCAGGAGCTCTTGTGAAGTGTGTTGCGACGGGATTGGCAGGACGCGCCGGGAGGGCCACTGGTGGCAGCTTGGGCAAAGCTGAAGAACTGCCCTAGGCAAGCAAGGAAGCTGGAAAGGGCCAATGCCAGCAGGAAGCACTGGCAGGAGTAGCAGGACGTGGGATCAGAACGCTGTGCCTGCACGCCCCTTGTACAAACACTGCCTGTACTTCGGAATCGGTCTGCACTTGCTTGGTGCACTCGTCACGCTCATAAGTTTCAGATTCTCGAAACCACTTTTGTCGGTGCTTTCCGTTGCGGTCTGCGCCGGCTCCGAGAGTGCGGAGCCGAGTGAGAAGTCCCGCCAGCCTTGCCTTTCGCAGAAATCGCTGTGTTCTTTTGCTTCGCAGCTCTCAGCGTTTTGGGTCTCTGGGCTGCAGACAAGGGCCCTCTGGACTACGCCGGCCAAGCGATGCAAGAGCCAGCAGCGAAGGCAGACCAACTGCCACGGATTGTTCACATGCTTGGCGATGCCAACACGGGCGCCTGATTGTGGCGGTTGGCACGGCTCTTGAAATGCAGTAACACATTTGGAAGATGCAGAAAGCCCCAGGACAAGATTTCAAGAATGCTACCACATACCATGAACTATACCGCAAACCTGCTGAAAATGCTTCTGGAAGGCCACCCAAAGTGACGTTCCTTTTAAGGCGGTCGCTCCCAGGCTTCAACTGGCAGCTGGTTACATGTAGGGTTAGGGTTTAGGGTTTAGGGTTTAGGGTTTAGGGTTTAGGGCTTGGGGTTTAGGGTGTAGGGTTTAGGTTTTAGAATTAGGGCTTAGGGTCAGATTAAGGCGACTCACAAAGCCGCCGGTGCAGATGCCCCCGTGCAGGTCTCGAGCTCGACAGCCAGGCCCAACAAAAGCACTTCATCCGCCCCATGACTCACAGAAGGAATTTTTCAAAGTGCTGTGGATAGAGACTTTTGTTCATACGCTTTTCACACTGCGGGCTGCGGTGGTCACTGCGCGTCTCGGAACCAGCACTGCCATCATGGCAGGCCAGCAGCGTTTCGTCGCAGCGTCGCAGAGAGGAACCGAAGGGGAAGCCAGGAACTCCAGAGAATCCGATCGCAACAGGGCCCTCAAACCTCAGTGCCAGCAACACTCATCATGGTACCTACATCAATGCCTCAACGAAGTCCATCCATGCAGCCGTCCCGGCCCTCCCTCAAAAGCACGGGCTCCGCTCAGCGCGCCGCGCTGGCTGCCATGAGGTACTCTCTCTTCGCAACTCTCAGACTTAGTAACCTTGGCGTGCCCAGATTTATGACGGGTTGAGCCAGGGTCTTCAGTGTCTTCAGCATTCTTGGTCCTGCACTCTTTGCACGTGCCCACATGACATATGACATGTCTTGAATATCCACGGACAAGTCCACTTCCAGTTCCGGTCTTCACGTGTCTGGGTGGGTTTGCGTGCACAATACGTATACACTATACACAGATGGGTGTGCACTTTGGGTCCCCGTTTACATGAACCAACCTGGTGCGTGACGCGAATCATGACATGGGCTCATCGGACACAAGAAGAAGGCGAGCCCAGTTATCCTACAGCTGTCCCGAGACCGCATGGTGCCGGCATCTCAAACCTTCGTCTTGCAGCGAAGTCTTCTAAGACTACGCCGCAGGGCTCCTGACCAGATTGATGACTGCACTCACAACCGGCCGGCCGCCATCCCGCACGTGGCTATCGCAGATAGCTTGCGCAATCAGAGTCTGCAGGAAATGGTGCCACACCTTCTTCTGAATGGGACAAAGCGCAGGTACGCCTGCTGTCATTGATGCAGAGCTCTAACCGGCTCCGCTTCATGTAACATCAAGGGCCCTCCCTGTCGGCAACCATGGCATCCATCTGTGACAGGGAAAGAGAAAGAACTCAGGGAAAAGAGTGCAAGCCCCAACTCCCAGTGGCAACTGGCGGGCTACAGAGGGCGATCTGCTCCGGCGGACAGCTTCGAGGAGCTTTCGCAGGAGGCACGAGTGCAACTGCAGTTCTGTCCGAACCTAAGCCGAGAAGTTTTCACCATCCAAACTGGCGTGCCGCAGGCGAGCACGGCCAAGTTCAAGGCAGATCTCCCAGACCTCCGAGGCCTTTCCGGAACACTTGACTCCGTCTTGCTGGAAGTCTTGCTTGTGCCTCTACATCTCTAGCCACCGTGATCTCAGAACTAGATCAATAGAACCAGGCCATCACGGTCTGTCTCCATGCCTTCTGGATAGTCAAAGACCCAACCTATTTTCCCCTTAATTGTGGCCCATACTCCGCTACACCACTACTAGCGAAGACGGCGCCGAGATTTGCAGCACGGAGCCACGTCAGGTCTCCAAAGTCCAAGGCAGCGTGCTCCGAGTCCGGACGGGTCAGTGCAACCGCTGAGCTACTCTCTCGGCTCGACTCCAGGTCTGCCAGTAGGTCTTGTTTTTGGAGGATGTACTGTATGCAATATGGCCGCCTCATGCTCAGAGGCTTACAATCCGTGGGCAAATCAAGATTAAACTCGCTGTCTGGCAGTAAATGTGTTCCGACACATCTGCTTCGGAGTCCCAGACTCGACTGTCGGAAATCCGACTCGGGCACCAATGTCAACTGGCATGTCGGCAGTAATCAACGGCCTGATGGACACACGCACCTTTGCACTACAGTAAATGAAGCGCATTCCTTTTGCTCCCAGAGAACCCAGAAACTGCCCATCCAGCTTTGGACCCTTCAGCATGTGCGAGATCTCTCAGATTCTTCAGCCTTTGCAAACCTCCCTTCCCAGACCTAACACCTCGCAACGGACACTGAAGCCTGCCTTAAGCATGATTTTGTTCTAGACATCTTTTCCGATCCGTGCTTAAGTCAAAGCAAAGTTGGGAAATGCGAAAGCCTTGCCTACTCTAATCGCAGAGTTTCCGACAATCAGCACACAAGACAAAGCTTCGCCGCTGTGCAGAAAGCCACTCTGGAGAAGGTTCGGGGCGAGCGTGATCTCTCAGATTCTGCAAACCTCCCTTCCCAGACATAGCACCTCGCAACGGACACTGAGGCCTGCCTTAAGCATGATTTTTAAAGACATCTTTTCCGATCTGAGCTTTAAGTCAAAGCAAAGTTTGGAAAAGTGTGATCTCTCAGATTCTTCAGCCTTTGCAAACCACCTAACACCTCGCAACGGACACTGAAGCCTGCCTTAAGCATGATTTTTCTAGACATCTTTTCCGATCCGCGCTTAAGTCAAAGCAAAGTTGGGAAAAGCGAAAGCCTTGCCCACTCTAATCGCAGAGTTTCTCGGCTGTGTGCTGAGGTATTGTGTCTGTTGATATCGGGCCCTTCCAACGATTCCGACAATCAGCACACAAGACAAAGCTTCGCCGCTGTGCAGAAGGCCACTCCGGACAAGGTTCTTGGCGCGTGTCAAGGTGGCACTTTGCAAGCTCCTGGCTGGGGCTGAAACGCATTGCTCGTAGGGCAGCGGCTTTTGTGTCTCAAGCCACTGTCAAAGAGCAACAGGCCGATTTGGTTTTGGCAGGTGGCTCAATCTGAGTCAGGAATCCAACACTGCTCGGAGACGGCAAGGTACAGGCGCGTCAGCGCCAGCATACTGCTAGTAAGCTAGTAAAGTAAATCTGACACGGACACCATGAGGCTGCAGATGAGAGGTATGCGACCATGACATGGCATCACTCCTAACTGTCCGAACTCCCAACCAATCCTTTCTCACTGCCTGGTAGTCTGTGCTAGGATGGACTGCAGCCTGCCACGAGGCATGCAAAGCTTGGAGTCGTCACATCGCCTGGGGGCGCCAAGACAACCCTGCCGCTGAGTATTTTGCAGTCGGCGAGGAACCACTGAACCTCCAGAAGCTTTCCTTGAAGGACTAAGCGACTAAGCACCCTTAATGAATTTCTGAGACTGGACCTCTCTTAGCGGTTGGCTGCGCGGAGTGCTTGATGGAAGTCCCAGCTCAGGACGGAGCCAGCTCTCCAAAAGCCTGTTTTGCTCAACGGTGGTCTCAGACTCTCCCCAGTAAACACTTTCCCAGAAGAACATGGGGTTAGGGTTTAGGGTTTAGGGTTTCCCCAACCCTTCCAATCCCTTTCAATGCGGCTTTCGGCTGAGAGATCTGACCGGGGCAGTTCCGATCGGAGGACTCAGCGTCCACGCGACGTGGGCCAGGCCGGCACCCAAGCTGCAGCCAAACCACAGAAAGGAAATCACAGAAACTCAGCGAATCAGACCTGACCTGGGGTAAGCAGAGGAAAGAGACACCGAGCCCAGGCAACCCAGCTGGATTGACTTCGGAGTCAGGCAAGAGCTGAGCTCTGAAGCTCTCTCATACTGCTCCCTGCTCTTTTCGAGCAGATCATGGCAGATCACCATCTCCGCACATGTACATTGCCAGTGAATTCGGAACCCCAACCCCCACCGAAAGCCCTGTGAGGTGCCTTTGGAAACAAATGCCTTCACAAATGAGACAGCTGAAGCACTGACCTAATGAGCTATACTTCTGCAGATGACAAGAGGCATTATGGAGTTTCTTGACACTACGACAAATGGCCGGAAAGCATCCAAGACTCACGCGGTCGTCGGATGTTAAGACAAGAGTTGGCCTGTGTTGGTTTGTCTTCTGTAGCAAACTGCAGCTTGCATCAGTGTTTCAAGCAACTCGGGTTGCGCACTTAACGCGCAGCATTACAGACAGCTAGAATCCAGAAACGATAAAGATGTAGAGTTCAAGGCCATGGGAATGACAGGCCTGACCTGTTCGTGAAAGGTCACACAAACCCGACCCTGTGAAAGTGAGCGATGTCCCTGCGAAATGTTAACTTGAGACGGGCCACGCGATCGATTTCTGAGGGCTCCCACGCTCAGGCAGACTGCAATGACAGGCCTGACCTGTTCGTGAAGGGTCACACAAACCCGACCCTGTGAAAGTGAGCGATGTCTTCGCGAAAAGTTGACTTGAGACGGGCCACGCGCTCGATTTCTGAGGGCTCCTGCGCTCAGGTAGACTGCATGCAACCAGGGATTCTATTCCGTTTTGGGGGTAGGGTGCTGGAAATTCCATTTTCTTGCACCTCCCACACTTTGAGGACAAAACTGTGGCCTGAGAACCGCATAACTGAGCTTGTGGAGATCATTGGGGGGGTTGCACCTTGGCATTTGGGGAAGGGCGCTGCGCTATCTAGTGAAGTAACATGGTACGGAGAGCAGGGGGAGAGCTTGCGTGTCTATGTGGTCCGCAGCTGATTACCTTCAGGCTTTAGGGTTTAGGGTTTCCCCAACCCTTCCAATCCCTTTCAATGCGGCTTTCGGCTGAGAGATCTGACCGGGGCAGTTCCGATCGGAGGACTCAGCGTCCACGCGACGTGGGCCAGGCCGGCACCCAAGCTGCAGCCAAACCACAGAAAGGAAATCACAGAAACTCAGCGAATCAGACCTGACCTGGGGTAAGCAGAGGAAAGAGACACCGAGCCCAGGCAACCCAGCTGGATTGACTTCGGAGTCAGGCAAGAGCTGAGCTCTGAAGCTCTCTCATACTGCTCCCTGCTCTTTTCGAGCAGATCATGGCAGATCACCATCTCCGCACATGTACATTGCCAGTGAATTCGGAACCCCAACCCCCACCGAAAGCCCTGTGAGGTGCCTTTGGAAACAAATGCCTTCACAAATGAGACAGCTGAAGCACTGACCTAATGAGCTATACTTCTGCAGATGACAAGAGGCATTATGGAGTTTCTTGACACTACGACAAATGGCCGGAAAGCATCCAAGACTCACGCGGTCGTCGGATGTTAAGACAAGAGTTGGCCTGTGTTGGATGGTCTGCGTGAAGGGTCACACGATTTGCGAGAGCTCCCACGCTCAGGCAGAATACAATGACAGGCCTGGTTAACTTGAGACGGGCCACGCCTCAGGCAGACTGCATGCAACCACGTGGATAGGCATGAGCGCCATTCAGCACGGCATGAGGCTTCCTGAGAAGGGAAAGCTTCATGAAATAAGTGGTTTAATCCTCTCAAACCGATCGTTGCATTTCTCGTTCGAATTTGCAGCTGCGTGGGCGGCTGCAAAGCAATTAAGCGGAATGTACATGAGAATGGGGGCTTCTATTCCTTTTTGGGGGTAGGGTGCTGGAAATTCTTTTTTCTTGCACCTCCCCCACTTTGAGGACAAAACTGTGGCCTGAGAAACGCGTAACTGAGCTTGTGGAGATCATTGGCGGGGTTGGACCTTGGCATTTGGGGAAGGGGGTTGCGCTGCGCTATCTAGTGAAGTAACATGGTACGGAGAGCGGGGGAAGAGCTTGCTTGTCTATGTGGTCGGCAGCTGATTACCTTCAGGCTTTAGGGTTTAGGGGCGTTTAGGGTCTGGGGTCATGAATCCAAAGCTCTCGGAGCCAGGGCAATCCAGGCCACCAACTCAGCCTCATGTGAAAGCAGCGCACGAATGTGAGTCATGCCGCAATGCCCCGGTGCCCGGGTCCGCCGCGCTGCCCGATGCTTTTCCTTCCTACCTCACGTGCGCTCCACGGTAGAGCTGGACATGGCACATCTTGAAACCCCATCTTGAAATCCTGCTCCCAGCTTATGATTTTTCAAAAAGGTTGAAGCTGCCTGCATCAACATGTATCGGAAATACTCTGCCAGGTGCTTACTCGTTACGGCCTTGCTTGGGACACGCGACAGGCCATCACATGCCACGCACGGCCTTTCTTACCGCAGGCATGTGAAGTGCTGCAAATGGCTGCAACTGTAGGCAGGCTGAGAGCCTTCAAAGAAGCATCGTGGCTTTGGCACACAGCAGCCAGCGGCATCTGACTGCGTTTTTGGAGGCCTTGGAAGCATCGTCTCCTTTTCGTTTTAGTTACTCCTTGTCGGCTTGGGTGCTACGAGAGCGCTACGATGCTTGGGGCTTTGGGTCCTTCAGGCAACGTATACGGGCGAAACACGACATGCCTGAGCATCATGAGACCCAGGAAACATGCCTTGAACAAAATTGAACTGCTTAAAGTGACCTTCTGACGGCCAATGGGCCAAGCCACATCTGCGATACCAGCTTCAGGGAAAGCTTCCCGCTAGCATGCACAGGCCGGCAACGAGAAAAGGGCCCCACAGCGTTGCCCGGGTTGCCAAGCGCGGTCAAGAATAACGGCAATTGCATCGGATCACAAGCATGGCTCAGGGAACATGTCAGCTTCAGGCTTCTGGAACCAAGAGCTTCCGTTCCAGGATTTGCTGGGTGCAGATCATTGCGAGCTGGGGATGTTTCCTGTCGGCTCTACAATGGTGCTTCGTGTTGTGCGGTCCTTCCCGATGAACACGAAGGCCTGCTAGCCAAAGGACCCACTGGCACCCGAAGCACATTGTAAGTTTAAGCCAGGTCTATGCTATCTTTCATATAATATCTGCTATTCGATAGTATAATATACTATACTCTAAGTAAAATTTACTTACTCTACTCTACTATACTCTACACTATACTCTACTCTACTGTACTGTGCTGTTGTGTTCTGTACTATACTCTACTATACTATACAGTACTATACTATACGATACAATACTATACTATACTATATACTTTACGATATGATACTACACTATACCATGCTGTACTGTACTGTGCTATACTGTACTGTACTATACTATACACTATATAATGCTATATACTTCTCTACTCTACTCTACTTACACTACTATATGCTACTCTACTCTACTGGACTATATTATACGATACTATACTCTACTACGGTAGTCTACCACTGCAACGTACTCTACTCTACCAGACCATGCTATTCGATACTATACTCTACTAAGGCAGGAAATTCGATTTCCGAAGAAACCCATTTAAGGTGCTGACGTCAACATGGCATCTTGACAACGACAAGCGTGCCTCCTTGCGGCCTGGATGGGATTTCTCGCGTTACTTCACAACGTACGATGAGGTAGTTTCGGTATACTTATCTATAGAAGACGAACAACACCATAGAAAAGGTTTGTGAACGGCTGTGGGCGCGGACGCGAAATGACACACGAAAAGCCGAAAAGCGAAAATTCGAACAGTTGTAAAAATCTAAGATTTTGCGCGAAAAAACAGAAAACCCGAAAAGTAAAAGTCAAAAACTCTTTATTGTGCGATACTCTATATTCCACCGTGCTATACGTCACAATACTTCTACTACACTGTACTGTACTATGCTATACTGCACAATACCATACGACACCACGCCATACCATCCCGCATCATACCATACAATGCCATACCATACCAAACCACACCATCCCATACCATCCCATACAGTACCATACCACTCCATGCCACACCACGTGCATACTCGCGGACATCCTTGAGCCTGGCAAGTGCGGCTGATGCAGGAAAACGCTATTAGAACCAAAATCATCAATGTAGCCACGTAAAGACCGCGCAACAGAACAACCATGGATAGACAGCACATGACAGCAAGTGACGTAAGTGAACATACTTTCTATACTGCTGCGTGATAACTACACCCTCAGAGTTCTAATCAGGGCGATAGCAACGATGCCGATAACGCGCTCGCCACGTGAGACGCAGCAAACCAGAGCTAACAAGAACACATGCAAGAACCACGGACACGGCAGTCCGACCGTGTGAAAATAAAAACAATCATGGACACCGGGGTCCGACCGCTTTGAGTCACAGCAAACCGAACCTTCCAAGGAGTCCGAGCAAAACACAACAAAGCACAGCAAATCGGCAAGGAAACCGCAGCAAAGCAGAACCCAGGACAGAGAAGCCCTTCAACCCGTCAGCCTATCTTCCAAGATTTCAACCAAGCTTATCGGAGCATGCCTCCTGAAGCATGGCCACTGAGTCGGCGGCCTACCAGACACTGATGGTTGACAACCCATATGGAGTGGGAGAATTTTGGTTCCAAGATGTTCCAAGGTTCGCCACGGTTCGCCTACGGAAGAAGCCCGGCCCAAGTGCTTTGGGCAAGAGAACACAGGAGAGCCGTGGCATGACACTGACGCCTGAACCCCCCAAACCTCAAATGGTACCTCAGAAACAAAAAGGCAGGCAATGAGGCAATGAGAACTCCATAGAAGTCCCGTGAACCCTCATGACCTTAAACACCGAAAACCGTCCCTTCACGGAGCGGAGATGGAAACTACCAGCTTAACAGGGCATGCCGTCGTGTACATCTTCGCACAGGGACCACACTGCGAGACCCCCCAAGACACCGGCAACAAGTCGTACATCTTCGCACTGGGGCCTCGGCAACGAATCGGAAGTCTTGTCATGGGGACCCCGCTTCGAGGCCAAGACACCGGCAACAAGTCGTAACAACTTAGCACTGAAACCCTGCTTCGAGCGCACAGGCAACACATCGTACATCTTGGCACTGGAGCCCCTCTTCAGGTGCAACTTTCGATTTTCGGTGTAAGATGCAGTTTTAGGGCACAGGGGGGCTGCCAAACAGCCGCAAATGAACAGAAAAACACCTGCAACATGAGCATCAGAGCAGCTGCAACCTTTCGTTGCAACTTTTGATTTCGGTGTGAGATGGGTTTAAGGCACAGGAAGGCTGCCAAACAGCACAGACGGTGATGCCAGATGGCATACTCTGGAAACTGACGTGACTAGACTTAACCCGCAGAGGTCAAGGCACAGCCATGAGGAATCTGCAACTGGCATGAGAAAATCGGATAAAGGCCCAGGCGCGACGAGGAGGAAACTGAAGCTTTGTGCTAGGCGATGCAGCCTGCAGGACAGCCACGTTTCAAGCAAGCAGGAACGAACCTACAAGGCCCTGCACGGACTGTAAACTGCGACACAAACCTCACAGGAACCGCCGTGGCTCAGGATGGCATACGAAGCCCTCTGCGACCTGCAACACTTACACGCACACTCAGAGCTCCAAGCAAGTTCGACGAAAGTCTCGATGAGGAGGGACCTGAACAACGAGAAGCGGGGGACTGCGGAGTGCCCGGCGCAAACGTCTAGAGGCAACCTTGTGAAGGGATTATAGGAGCCTGCAGCTTACCCTCAGAACCCCCGTGGAAACCTTAGCAGCTGCAGACCAAAACTGTTGCAGCAAACGCACTCAAAGGCAGGGACGGATCGAAGAAGAAGAAGAAGAAGAAGAGGCCGAAGAGCACCGCGATGACCTGAGGCGACGGCGGGGTTAGGGGGGAATACAAAACAAGGTGGGCCGGGGCTGGGACTTCTCACAAGGCAAAAGCCTAACCCGAGCAAGAAAATACCCTACCATCACAGACCTTGCACCCTGCTACACGACAAGGTCTGAGGTCGGGGCTGCACGGCCCAGCTCGTACACTGACTACTCTATTTTTGCTGCTTGCGCTGTCTGTTCCTGCCTGTGCTGCTCGTGCTGCCTATGCTTCGGGGCCTCGCTGCCTGCGCTACCTGTGCTGCTTGCACCACCCATGCAGACACCTGCGGCGGCAGTTAAAATGGAATCACGTTGTGTCATGATGCCAAGCGTGAAAACACGGAAAACCCAATAAAATCAAGCAAAGTCCCAAGCAAACTTGCAAAGCAAAATGGCAAAGCAAATACCAAGCAAAATACCCGGAACACAGCACCCTCAACGGAAACGAAGATTGGCGTGTGCTTTCATTGCTGCTTGCCGCTTGTACGAGATCAAGCTGCTGCTCATGCAGTACTATATCACCAAATCACAGCTCCTTCCACCACAATGTTTTGCGCACCCTCTCCCCCCTCTCCTCTCTCTTGCTTGCTTGCTTGTTAGGTGTATGGGCCCCCCCAGCCGCCCTGAGGGGCACGCACGACAGAGTTAGTCGGAGTGAGACAGGTGCTGGCGGGACTCGGCCGTCACTTTGAAAATGGGGAATTCGGAAACACAACCTGGGATCACGGGAGTTGCTAAGTTGACAGTGGACAGTGGCCTTTGGAAGTTCCCACATGAGTGCATTGATTCCAGCACCGTTGACCTACCCTGCACTTCAGCGGATGCCAGGCCTTTGGGTTTCAGGGGGACACATCAGCTCTAGGTCATATTGCATAGGCAAGTTGTCCCCTTTCACCCACTGTCAGACCTGGTTCTCCCTTCGCCCCGACACAACACTATGGACTTGCCGGTTAGCTTCTTCAATTAGCTTCTTCAATTAGTAACCAAGGGAAGCGCACTAACAAACAAGCACCCACCTCGCGCGAGCGGTGGAGAGAGGCGGGGGGGGGGGGGGGGCAACCCCCCACATTTGCAACAGTGCAAATGCGTGAGAGAGTGTCACTGTTAGGCTGCGCATGTTGACACGCAACAAAGTGGACCGACTGCTTGCTTCCTAGCTTGCTTGCTTGTCCGACGATTGTTTGCTTGCTTGGGCCTAGAACGACAACAACAACACTGAACAGCAATCATATCGACCCCTCCGCGCGCGATGGGACTTTTTTTCTTTCTTGTCTGTCGTTCTCAATCTGCCCGGAGCTCCGAGAACAGGAACAGCGCGTCCCTGCCATCCAGGATAACAAGCCATTGTTACACAGTTGCTAGCACTCGCCTAACACATCCTAAACCCGACTAAAACCCCACTCAAGCAGAACACCGGCGCCTGCCGTCATCCAAGCGCACATTGACGACGTACTGCAGTTTGCCCTTCCTGCATGAAATGCATGAATAATTTCACGCGCGACGGCATGTCGGTTCTGGCTTTTTATAGGGCTTCCAGGCTTTAAAATTTTAGTGTTTTCAAGGCTTAAGGTGTTTAAGGATACAGGTTGTTTGTTTTCGCGGTCTCGGTCCGATATTTGTGCGTGTTAGGAGCTTGGGGTTTCTAAGGCTGATGGGTTGTGCTTGTTTGCTTGCTGTCCTGCCTTACGAAAGAAGGAATCCAAAAAAAAGAACGGGGAAAATACCGACCCCTGCTGTGGACAGCCCGGCATGTGCGCCTGAACTGTCGGAAGATCGGGAATATCGGGTGGCCGGGCGCCTTGGCCACCTTGCCACTGCAGCCAGCATAGGACCTTGGCGTGGGTGCAACAAGCCCGGGTCTTTGGACAAAGCCCAAAATTCTAGAAACCTGCGTCAAATGTCCCAGAAAAACACACGCAGCCGTGCCGCCCCTCCGCAACGCGCACTCGGCTTCCCAGTCGGCCGACCGTGCTCTCGAGCACGGCATCCTCCTTGAACGGCCAGCATTCTTCGAGCGAGGTCGCCTTGTCTTCTGCCAACGTTCTCGCTGTGTAGTGCTTCTCGTGCACCTGCGCTGGAACTGCTCATCTTTTAATCTTTTCAGCCCGTGGCACATGTCACAACCTCGAAACAGCTACAAGTAGCAAGTAAGCCTAAGTAAGCGTTGGAACCAGTGCTGTAGCCTGCATGATAACAGCGTACCGGAGCCGCAAGCTCTTCGGCTGGATCGTGTCACTGAGGACCACGAGGTCTCCCACCTTGGCGCATGTACAGCGAAAACCTTCGCTATCCTAAGAACACGATCCGATACGTTCTGGTAGGGCTTCCATGCAGCATGCATGCGCAGCCTATACTAAAGGATTTTGTTTGACTTACCTGAGGAAGCGCTGTGCATCAAGGACCTCAAAGGCAGTCTTGATCAGCTTACCTTGTGCCCTCCCCGCCTCTGGCTCGCCCGTCGGCTTCTTGGGGACCTTGAAGCCCATTCCGCCGAGCTCCGCCATCAGCACCTTAAGCGCTTCCAAGGCCTCAGCCTGGCCCGGTAGTTCCTGCCGAGGTTCCGGCGGTGGGCTAGCGTCTTCTGCGGGCTCTGGAGCCGGCTCCGAAGCCGGCTTCGGAGCAGTCTCGGGAACGTCGGCGTCTTCTTGGCAAGCTGTTGGATCTTGAAGTTCCATGAAAGGCCTCCCCGGGCCATACGAGACAGGCCTACCCTTCGGGTAGACCAGCTCGGGAGCCGGGGCAAAGGCTTCGGCAACCGCGTTCGTTGCTTCCATTGTCTCACATGCCTCAAGGTCGACTGGAGCCTCCTCAGTCAGGTCGACTGGGGCACGCTCGCCTGCTCCAGCTTGAGGCAACCCCCTCTTGGGGTGCGCCACAGCCGGTGCCCTCGGCGGCCCGAGAAGGTGAGGCAGCTGCATCGGCGCAGCTGCCTTCACCACCACACTGGCAGGCCTCACTACCACACGAATGGTGCGCCGAGTCACCAAGCCAGGTGCTTGCACTGGCCTTGCCACCACACGAACCGTGCGGCGAGTCACTACGACAGGCGCTGGCTGCCATCCCCAAGCATAGGTTGGGGCGCCGGCTGGTTGGACCAGCATCTGCCGCTTCAATGGGGCTGCCCATACATAGCCCTCCATGGACATTGCCATGGCGGGGCCAAAAACGACAGCCTCCAGAAGTTCAGGGTTTAGGGTTTAAGGTTTAGGGTCACATGCTTGGGATGTTGTTGATCTGCGGAGAGGCTTGGCTTTCGTAAAAACCGAGACGGCCTGTATGGCAACTCAATGAACCCGAGAAGTAAAAACGCATCCGTTCTGCAGAAATTCCCCTCATCTGTTTGGGGGGGGACGTAGCACAAGATGCTGATTCTACTGAAAGTTCTAGTACCTCCTTTTCGCCCCGTATAGCTGGAGATTGCAACTTTCCGTGCATGTCTAAAGTATTTTGAAGCTTCTTCGCAGATGTTTTAACTGATGATTGAGTGCGTGTTAGCGCGCAAACTGTCCGTAGCACGTGCCACTTCCTATGCCCGAAACAATGCCCTCAGGGCCTTGCACCAGGAAGGAAATCTTATTCCCATGTCCCGTTTTCCCAGTGAAAATGCAAGACAAAGACATGTAAGCAAACGATCATGCTTGCATAGATTTGAGTGACCGCGAAATGGCATCCCTTCACAACGAAACTGCAGGAAAGCAACTGACATGATCTAAGAAGCACGACGCACATTTCTTTTTGCCAGGCTCACGCCGAGTGCATGGGGAGAGTTCGTGTTTCGAAGCAAAGTTCGGGGGATGTCCCACTGCGCAAGTGCACACCAACGGTGAGCACTTCGGAACATCCTGATGCACGCAACGTCACGTGTTGCACGCTCCCCGGGTTGGGAGGGTGGGTTAAACTCAAAATTTTTACCTCCGGCTCCGTGCTTGAGGGACAATCAAGCAGGCATGTACACTTGAGTCATGTGAAGTCGTATCATGTCAAATGACAAACATGCAAGTGAAAACGCTCCACAGAACTCAAGGACATGAAATGCCAAAAACTCAACGTCTCAAAAACTCCACCAAAACACTAAGATTTTGGGAGGGTAACAATGCATGCATTTTTGGCACAAAAGAAAAACACTGTTTCTTTTGTGCCTAGAAAACGGTAGCCTGGAAATAAAACCCTGTCAATCGCGATTGAAGGGTGGCTTATTCCCATGTCCCGTTTTCCCAGTGAAAATGCAAGACAAGGACATGTAAGCAAAGGATCATGCTTGCATAGATTTGAGTGACTGCGAAATGGCATCCCCCTTCACAACGAAACTGCAGGAAAGCAACTGACATGATCTAAGAAGCACGACGCCTCTCTCTTGTATCTGTGTTTCAAAACTGGCCTCTGTTGTGGTTGTGGCGTGGCCTCTGGCTGTTTCGTTCATGGGGTAAGTCCTTCTTCCCGGTTCCGGCCGGAACCCGCTCCAAAACGCGGGCTAGGAGGCCCGGGGCTGGCTTTTAGAAGGCCCGAAAGTGCCCGCAAAGTCCATGCAAAGTCTTATTGATTTACAAAACTGCAATCGTAAAACTCGAGCAAATGTATTGGCAAAGAGTAAACTCATCAATCCACATCGGGAATATATAAACTCGCGCTCACAAGCAAACCAGAAAGCACTCGGACTCTGTTTTGCCGCGAAGGAACAAGGGGCAATCATTCGCAAAAGCGTGCATCCACAAACTGACGGCAAGTGGTCAACGCCTCTTCAACGCAGAAAGCAAGAGGCACCACAACAGACCCGCCATACCCCATACCCCGAAGACCCCACTGCTGGGTGGGTGGGTGGAGATGAAACCTGTTCGGATCTGAAGGCCAGTTTAATGACCTACTTTGACTGCTTTCTGCAGGTTCGGGCCATACTGACGGCACAGAATTCTCCCTGTGCATTGAGTATGCGCCATGTAAAAACTTCATACCAAACAGTCACATCCATGAATGAAAACACGCTCAACACGTGGCTCCGTTTTTGGAACATTCCGTGTCAACACAGTTAAAACATGAAACCACTTGCAGTTTTGCGTCGCTGTTGCAGCGACTGTCATCGTCTTATTGATTTACAAAACTGCAATCGTAAAACTCGAGCAAATGTGTTGGCAAAGAGTAAACTCATCAATCCACATCGGGAATATATAAACTCGCGCTCACACAAACCAGAAAGCACTCGGACTCTGTTTTGCCGCGAAGAAACAAGCGGCAATCATTCGCAAAAGCGTGCATCCACAAACTGACGGCAAGTGGTCAACGCCTCTTCAACGCAGAAAGCAAGAGGCACCACAACGGACCGCGACAATGACGGCCTCTCTCACTGTTTCGCTCATGTCCACTACTCTTCCTCCAATCATGCTTGCAGCTGCAGAAGCCTCCGTACTCGGCAGGTCTGCGATGTTCGAAGCTGAGGTACGCGCTTAATCCAAGCAACCTCTCCTTCTCCAAAGCAAAGAAGGAGTGTGCAAACACGAGCATCGAGCGCAAGGGCTGCTACTCCGAATCAGAGTACCGTGCACGAAAACTAAAGTGCCGACCTTTGACAAAGGACGGAATGCAAACCTCCTGCAACCTCACGCCTTCTAGAACCCCAGTTGCGACCTCTTCTTTGTAGTCTTGGAGAATGCAGATGACAAGAAACCAAAGTTTAGCTCTTAAGTACCAGCTCTCAAGGCAGGAAACTTTTCCAGTCATCTTCCTGAGTTTCGACCTTATCCTTCTTGGCATTCCACAATCTTGCGCTTGGTGTCCAGATTAATTGAATAAGATCAAGAACGACGTTGCAAAAAAAGCCACAAGAGATTTAGCACCAAAGGAAAGCCGGGTGGGCAGCATGTAAATTAGATTGCCAACACTGCTAGTGCACAGCATGACAGTTCAGTTTCAAGCGGTGCCAGCAATGTTGAAGTCCGTAAGCTTAACATCCTTGTCCGACTTGTCGATCAGCTTCGACAACGACGGCAGCTTGCGCTTAACGAAGCTTTAGGAATGCTCACTGTTTTCTGAATGGCGAACTTCAAGTGCGCCAGGCTCTCCAACGTTGATCTCTCTGTTGCGAATTGGCCCAGTTGCGTTCGTTCAGCGAGATGGAAGCATACCATAAGGTGTGAAAAGCAGAGCTTTAGCGCAGACTGCTTTTTCCGTTCGCACTTGAGCCAAACACGTCAGTGTTCAGCTGCACTGTCTTCAGTCAGCAAAGGTGCTCTCTCCAAGAGCAAAGGCTTCAAGTCTTCAAACGACATCTCAACTTTGTTTAGACAAAGGAGAATGCAAAAGTAACATGCAAAACATCTTGGTTACTGCTTCAGGACTTCAGGTCTGTTGCAAAACATACAGCATGCTCTCAGAATGCCTCAGTCGAGTGTCAAACGGTCACGACACGGTACGAACGACGGGGCAAGGCACACGGAGTGAGTAACGGCCAAAGTCTGTTCCTCAGAGCTTTGCTTCAGCACTTCCAGATGACTCTCAGGTCAACTCCCGAGAGCTAAAAGCCTCTCTGTGCTTCCCAAAACTCATCCTCGGACTTGCAAACCAAAACATGTCAAGTCAAAGCACCTTCATGTCATGCAAACATGCTCATGCCAAAACAAAACATGTTCTTGCCATGTCACAGCACTCATGTCCTACACATGTACCTGCAAGCAACTAGGCAAACAAAGAAATGTCATATTTTCACACCCCCTCATGCCTATTGCGCGGTCAGTCCTTCTTTCGTCTTTCGAGACTTTTCCTGGCTTCTTTCACCAGGAATCGGCCTAAGCCCTGCGGATAGACACCTGTCGCTGCTATGCTAGTAGCACTCGCATGCTCGTGGTTTCCTGGGCAAACACAAGAGGATAAAGTCCAGATAAAACTTGAATCCGAACTGACGAACCACCAATGCTTCAGGATACGGTTGCCAGCTTCCTCGAAACAACACCGGTCTACCAAACACTCGTGCTCGAGTCCCAGTCTTTTCGCTGTTGACTTGTAGACTGTTTCTCCCCAAAGGCCAGACCCTTTAGGCCATTCGTGGGAGAGGAGGAGCCTCTCGTGGCCAGCATAGTCCTGGAAAACTGCTCGTATGCGTCTCCAGGACTTTTTGTGTACCTCCAGACTAGCTCTCCATCTCGCCCGGTTCTTCACGTCCTTTGAGAAACGCAGGTGCCTAAGGCCACTACCTGCGCTGCACGGCGTAGACAAATGTGCATACACGTAGATTCTTTCGTTAGAAGCCATCTTTTCCAAAATCCCTTTTAGCAACAAAGAAGCCTCTCTACTCAGCAAGTCTAGCTTCTTGGTGATTCCAAAGTACGCGATGTCACGTTCCCGCTTACAAGCTTGGGCTATCGCGCTTTCCTCTTCGCAACAGAGTTCCAAGACAACCATGGTGGCCTCCCCAGAAGCAACTCTGTAGGCCTCGTCCTTCCACGAGCTCGGAATTGCGAGCACTTCGTCGCAGGTATTGGGCTCTTTAAAGGTAACCGAAACGCTAGTGCCTGAAGCTTTTTCTTCCCAGCCAACCGGCTCGGTGGTCAAGCCACAAGCCTCACACAAGCTTGCCAAACTGTCATTCGTGGGACTTTTCGTTAGAGCATCTGCGGGGTTGATGGCCCCCGGTATGTGCTCAATCGCGAACCTTCCACGATCCACAAGTTCCTGGAGAAATGCGGCTCTTAACTCTATATGGCGAACTTTCCTCAGCAATGTTCCCATTTTTGAGATACAAACTGCGCTTTCAGAGTCAGAGTAACCCTTCAAGAGATAGTAACCGGTCTCCCTGTCCTGCGGAATGCCTTCCAAGATGGTCTCTGTCAAGAGGGCAATGTAGAGACCTTCCCTGGCTATCTCCGTGAGCGCCGCGAGCTCACTCTCAGCGCTGGACAGGGCTGTGGTTGATTGCTTTCTGCTAAAAGTCTTCAGACAGCAGTTTTCCCAAGTAATCACACCACCACTAACCGAATTCAAACTCCAGCTTGCGTCTGTAAAACAGGAAACCGCCTGAGGATCCGCATCATCTTCCAGGATCTCCCGAGTTGATGGAAACACCTGTACTCGGTGCGGAAGCCCTTTTATCCACTTAAGGACGTCTCTCATGCATGTTTCAGCAGCCTCGTCTGGCGCCGCCTGGTGCCGGCCCAAAAACCCGCAACAGAATTGCAGGTCCGGTCGGGAGAGGGCTGCCCATGCAAGCCGACCAAGGGTTCTCCGATACTTTTCGCGTGCGGCCGGGCTAATCTTTTCAGTTTGCCCTTTTCGAACCAGGTCGGAGTATCGCTTTTCAAGCGACGGGAGTTTGGGGCTCGGTTTGGTTATATTGTACTCAGAGCAGCACGCGTCTAGGTACTTGCTATCTAGCCCGAAATAGACGCGCTTGTCTCCGGAACGTCGGAATATTCTCCTACCCAAGAAGGAAACTTCCCCCGCACCATTCTCAGGAAGCTCTCCAGTCAGTTTCAGCTTGTAGCGTTTCTGCAGTCCTTCGAAAACTCTCTTACCTTCCGATGGGTCCTCGGAGTAGATCAGCAAATCGTCTACATAGAACAGTACCAACGTCAGACCCTTCGACGTCTTCCTTCGGTATATCGTAGGGTCCAGGCTTGGACTGAATCCGCTCTTCTCCAAGTACGAACTCAGTTCCTTATACCAAGAAAGCGGTGCCGATCTCAATCCGTTCATCGCTTTATGAAGACGAAGATACACCTTCTTGTTTCCTGCCTTTTGGGGAACAGAAGAGTCCGCAATACTCACATTGTTTGGGAGCTCTACGTACTCTGGCCTTGACACTGCAGCGTGCATGAAAGCCACGCTCACGTCACAGCTCAACACTGAGCCTTTCTTGCAAAGCAATGCCAAAAGAAGCCTTAAACCCTCTAAACTCGTAGTCGGGCTGTAGATGCCTTCTGAAAGCGTCGTGCCTCCCATTGAAGCGTAATCTCTAACAACGAGGCGGGAACGGTAAAGACCTTTACGTTTGATCGTGTTAACCCACCTGCTCGTGAGAACCCTCCGACCGCTCTCTCGCGCCGACTTGCGGGCCTCAGCTTCAGAGATCACTTTTCCTACTCCAAAAGACTCGAGTTCCTCAAGCTCCAACTTCATCGAAGCATACAGAAGTTCAGGGTCTAACTGTTCACCTGAGGTCTCAGAAACGGCGTTTCGGGGTACTTGGCACTTGATCTTACTCCCTCCGAATTTGAGAGTAAACGAATCAGCTACTTCTTTAGACGTGGCCAGAATGTCCGGTCCTTTGAACAAAGACTCTAACAGATGGTTAGTTAGCCAGTCAATTTCCATGTCCTCTAGGTCATCCGGCTGCATTTCCGGTGACCCAAGTCCGCCTTCCCCCTCATCATCTGTGGGTTCCACGTAAGACGGAATATCATTCAGAGGATCAGGATCATCTGGTACCATCTCTTCATCTTCGTTTTCAAACCCCGGGTCAGGGTCTTCTGACTTCACCGGATCAGGTGGTGGCTCAAACATGATGGGCCTTTCAGGATCCGCTGGGTCTAGAACCAGAGGCTGTGAAGTAGACAGAGCGTGTATGGCCCCTACGTCGTAGACAGGCTCACCTTTCGCTCCTTCTAAGGCCCTACAGACAGGAAAGATATCGATCTCAGTCTGACCCACTGGAGCAGCAAAGACACCGCCCCCTCTAGGCTCTTTAGGCCCTAGATACACAGCTTTCACTGTTTTCTTTCCCCTGTACTTCTGTTGATGCGCTTTTGAGCCCCCTACTTTAGCGTAGACAAGACATCCAAACGGCAGGGTCCTCGTACGATGCACAATCTCCTCGTGCAGCCGGTCAATGGGCGTAGTCACGTCCTGGTGACTAAAGCTCCAGAGGTTGTAGCACCTGGCACTGTAAAGGACACAAGCTTGCCAGAGCATTCCTCCCAGCGGAAGCTTCTTGTTCCAGTCTTCCGGCGCGGAATTCCGCGCAACTTCTCTCTCCAAGTCTAACCACACTGCCCAAAATCCCTGCTTCATAGTTTCTACTTGTCTTTCAATAGCGCCTTTTGACTGAGGGCGATACCCGGGCACGACGTCCACAATGACGCCAGAAACAGCTACATCACCTGTACGGGTAGTCAATTTTTCGGCTAAAGACATCAAAGCCGACTCCTGATCACATCTCACTGTGACCATTTTATTCACAAGACCCATTTCGCGAATCACTCGTCCAATGTTGTAAAACAGATCCGGATCATCCAAATTCATGGCCGGGATGACCGTGGTATAGTTCGAAGAGCAATGTGCAAGAAGCAGCACACGAAGACGACCGAAGTAGTAGAAATCCATTCCTATCGTCTGGTCCTCGCGTTGCAAACGCCTTCGCAAGCGTCTCGCAGGAACCTTCCCTTTACTCGAGGTGCAGGCCTCACAGTTCACATCATAAGGAAAATGACCTCTGGATCTATGCACTTGCAAAGCCACACTTCGCAGAGGTATCCTATCTGAAACTTCTGCACCTCCAGGCGGTTCCGGGGGTTTAGGTGGTTCAGCACCTTGAGGCTTCGGAAGCGGACTCTCTTTTTCTCCTCTCTCTTCTCTCTCTGAAGAACGTGGTATGTCACTATCGAGTTCTAAGGGCTCAGCTTGCGTCCCCTTACCGGGGAGGGGCAGTCCACGCACAACTCTCAAGTGGCTGTGCTCAGAAGTGGATCTGCTCCCTTTTTCATCATCGCCCTTTCTTCTCAACAAACAACAACCACACACACTCCAAGCACAACACCATGCCATGCACACCAACAAGCTCCACAAGTTCCTGTCGAGACAAAGGCCCAAGCACATGGCCCTTACATGCGAACTTCAAAGAGGCTTTAAAACCTGAGCTCCAAGTTGGTTTCACAACGTGCCTGCTAAAGACCAGAGTACGTTCTACATCAACTCGAACATAACAGAAACGAGTCTTGATTCGCACTCGGACTCCTTTACGACGATGGTGTAAACGGTACTTTCGGGATACAAGTTGAGGGTAGTCACCAACTCCTCGAAACCTTTTCAAACACATCTTCAAGAATCGAAACCCTAACCAGAACGAACCCCCCAAGAGACTTGCTATCACATAGATCGCCAAGCAAGCGAAAACATCCAATGCTTCTCCTGGCATGCAAAACAAAGCACTCCTGGCCGGCAGGGGTCTGTCATGACTCATGTTCAGGAGGTTTGGGTTCGTGGCGTTTCTGAGGTTCACACTTGAGGGTATTTCGGATCTTTGAGGGTACTGCTTAGAAGATCGACGTTCTTTCGGGCTAGTTAAACGCGGACTTGAGGGTATTTCGGATCTTTGAGGGTACTGCCGAGAAGATCGAAGTTCTTTTGGGCTTCTCTTCAAGGGACCTTCAAGCTCGCACACTCCTAACCAAGCAAGTCTCACACAGCAACATGTCTGTTCAACTGCTTCACTCATGCTTCTTTCCAAGTCCAAACAAGCCTGAAAGACACTGTGTTTTTCCAACGCGCAAGACATGCGATCGGCGCGTTCAGAAACAATTCCACAAAAGGAAGAATTCCGCACAGCCTTTAAGGCCTTCACTTCTTCTGGCAAGGGGAAGGAAGCACAAACTCCCTCTCTTCGGCTGTTTGACCCAAGCCGCCCGGAGGCGGAAGGGCACCCGCTGCGGATGATGTAGCGGTCTCGGAGGTAGGCCCTTCCTCCGCTGTCACGGTTGCTGGCTCTGGAACTGCAGGCAAAGACTCTACAGCCACTGGCGCTTCTGGAACCGTCAAAGGCGAGGAAGTTGGAACCACAGACCAGGCCTTCGGTGTAGCCCCCGCTGGTGCCCCCTGGGCTTTCGACAGAGCACCTGGAATTTCCCCAGGAGCTGCCTTCGGGACATAACCGGGACCTGGAATTTCCCCTGGAGGAGGGGTCTCCGGCACACTCTCCGTTGCGGAAATTGGAGCTCCAACCGGTGCCGTGGGTCCTGGAGTTTCTGGGGCCCGCTCCTCTTCCACCACCATAGGCTCCACACTGTGGTCCGAGGGACCAGAAGAAGCAACAGGTGGGACATCCAAGAACTTGAATGACTCCAAAGGGGCCAATGAAACTGCGGAAGGCGAAGGAGGTACCGGTGTTGATGGAGCTGCAGTGTCCCCCAGAGGGGCTCCTAGAGATGCTGGATCGAACTTGTACCCGTCCGTCGCAACCGGCGATGGCTCCATAATGATAGGAGACGGTGGGGGCGGCGCAGAGGAGCCCACATCTTTCAAGGCTTTCTCCGCTTCGATGAGCGCCAAAACTCTGGTCCGGCTCTGCATCATGTATTCCCCCATTGGAATCGATTCGTCCGACGAACTTGCCGAGGATGACTCTGCAGACTCTGTCTCCGAGCCTTCGTTCATGGCTCCAGTCTCCGAGCCTTCGTTCATCGCTCCAATTCCACCTCCAGTATCTGTGGAAGCAGCTGCACCCGTTCTTCTGGCCTTGACCTTGGGTCGAGCGGACTGCAAGTCCTCCCATTTTCGGACCTCTGCTTCGAACTCGATATAGCGCCGGGTGCGCTGATCCATTGCCCCCATTAACGCACGCCACCCATGCCTGATGGCTGAGCCTGGCACCCACTCGAGCTGAAGCTCGACGTCGTCTGGATACATTCCAGCCAAAAGGTTGCGTTCCGCTTCCGGCATGGCCTCGTAAACGGTCAGGACCTTGAGAATACGCTTGATGTAACCCAGCGCAGCCACGTCCCCTCCACTCTGGTGGCGTAGGTGACTTGGATCGGGAGTATACCCTTCGATAGCTGCACGCGCGTCCCTTGCACGCACGCCGCGTTGGTGAAGAGTGCGGCCTTGACCCGCGAGTTCGAACCTTGTAGTATGCTCTTCCAACAACTCGTCGGTGAGCTGGGAAAAATCCCTCTTTCTCTTCACCGGAAGGATGCCTCCTTGCTCCGGGGCTTCCGGAAACTCGGGCAGCCACAGCGCCCACGCAACCTCCGCGCTGATGTAGGGCGTTGCATTCAGAGGATCGGGATCGTGATCGCGAAGCCTCTTGGACCAGCCCGTTCCCAGGCACGGCCCCACATCTGGGTCTGGACGTTGGATCCGCCCAAGGAGCTTCTGCCCAACCTCGAGGAGGTAGCCGTCGGTCATCAAAGCATCTGTCAATGACGCAAAGATGGTCCCCTGGCGGGAAGGATAAACGATCCCATCTCCGATAGACATAAGTGGAACTGCAGGTTCCAGGTTGTTCTCTGGAATTGCCGGCACAGGGTATCCACATGCAATAAGATCTTCTCGCTGTTGTCGTATCGCTTGCATGAAATACCTGAAGCGCGGTCCCCTCAGCATGCTTCTCCACTTCACTATCAGCGACGGCTCGGCTGATGGCTGCGAAGGCCTGGCCTTGCTTGCCCTCCATTTTCCCCATGCTTCCTCCTCTTCTGTCTCTCCTGTCTCTGATGCAGCCACCGTAGGCGAAGGTACTGCAACTTGACTCGGAGGCCTCGAGAAAACATTGAAGGGGGCAGCTGAAGCCTCTGCATCCGCAGTCTCGACTGGCGCCGCCTCTGCTGGTGCAGGCTCTACTGGTGCATTCAAAAACACAACCTCCTGCCCGGCACTCTCCGCTGGAGAGTTGTGGGAATCTTGCTCCACCTCCATTGGCGGTTCCGACATGCTCAGTACCTTCCCTCAGGGAAAACCAAGACACGCAAACAAGCAAAATGGCTGCGGACAAACATGCGCACTTCAAGCCTTTTGAGGTCCTTTTGGGCTTCCTAACGCAAAACATGCCTGGCTCGGTTGCTTTGGGGCACTCACTTCCTTTAAGGGCACACCTCAAACCTTCACTGCCGAAGATCAGAAGCGAAAAGCCTTTCAAACACAACCCCTTCACAAGACATGCCAGCAAAAACATCACGTTCCAAACTGCGCACACATGCCGCTGCCAAAAATCATGTTGCTGTCTGACAAAAACATGGCATTTCCTAACAGAATCATGAAGTTTCCTAACCAGACTTTCGGAACACAGGCTCCTATCACCACTCAGGACAGGCGTTTTCCTAGTACAGATCATGTCGTGCGGTTTCCTACCGGCGTGTTCTTCAGGAATTTCCAGGGACCTACTCCTAACTTCAGCCCTCAAACCGCGCAACATGAACTCAAACGGCGTTCCCGTCAAGACGTGGCGGATAGACTTCTCGTCCTTTCCAGGCTTCTCATCACTCTTCGCTTCTTTCGAAGTCTTCTTCAGGATGCTTGGTCCTGCAGTAATGTCTTTCCTGGGTTCCTTGTCAACAGGAAGAGAGTCGATCTCCATGTCCGATCCCTTGGATGGGCGTTTAGGAGCTTTCTGCTTCTTTCCGCTAATCGCCCACCAGGCCCGTTTCGCCCCAACCAGGCGGACATTCTTCTTTCCACCCTTGTAAATGCGAGACCCGGTGCGCGCAAGGTGCGTCTTCCAGCCCCGTTCCGACGCGGACCACGGAGATACCACATTGAAAGGCACGTCCGCCACAAGGACGTCCTCCAACGTCAACGAAACGTCGCCGAAACGAACTTCCAGATCAACGACATTCGATACGTTTATGATGTCTCCTGAGGCACTATAGAGCGTCACCGTGCGATCATGGTACTTGCAGACACGAAATCCTGACAGATGATCTGCTGAGACGATGTGGCATGTGGCTCCACTATCGACCAGCCACACATCACGATGCTCTACCTGCAGCGAAGCGCAGACGTATGCCGCATCTCCCTTCGAGGTGCTTCCAGTCAGGGTGCCTACCTTCTCATCTACAGTGACTTTCGGCCCTACAGCGACCGGTCTAGGGACTGCCTCTACGGGCTTAGGCTTCTCAGGCTCAGGCTGGCTCAGTACTTCTCGTACAGCAGAAGGCTTGGCAAACCTCATCGCCATCACGGTGGAGGTCCTCGAAGACTCGGACTCTGCCTCGGACTCTGGTTCTCCCATAGCCCGGGCTCTAGCCTTCTTCTTCTTCTTGCCTTTGCCCTTGCCTTTATCAGGCTTGTCGGGCTTCTGCTCCTTGTCTTTGCCGCCTTTTCCGCCTTTCGGCGTTGGAGAGCGTGGCTTTCCTTTGGGATTCTGCGCTCCCTTGCCATCGCCCTTCTTGCCCTTGTCGCCCTTCTTGCCCTTTTCACCGGCTTCACGCTGACGGCTCCAGCAGTCCTTAGCCAGGTGTCCCTTTCGTCCACAGTGGTCACAAAGCTTGTCACCCTTTCCTGACATCTGCCGATTTGAGGAAAAGGGACCCTCACACAGACGAAGCTGCTCCTCATAGTACCGAAGGCTATCGCTCGGCGATGTCCAGTCGTTGCTCTTCCCATGAAGAACGACGTACTGTCTGAGCTCCTGGCTCAGAGCTTGCAGCAAAACACTGCAGCGGTCAGCCTCCGTGAGACGCAACTCTGGAAAGTTCTCAAGCTTGGATTCGGCACGAGAAAACTCGTCCTCCAAGTGACGGATGAGGTCTGTCGGCCGTCGGTGATGCTGGCACGTAGTCGCCAACTTGAGGCACTGCTCCCGCACGTAGTCAGCTTCCATGCGAGACACGATGCTGTATTGCTGCGTGATGGTCCTCCAGCCTCGTATCCGCAGGCACTGAGAGACTGCCTTTTCGAGCACGAGCGTAGCAACTCCTGACCTCTTTCCCAACGTGAGAGAGATTGGGTGAGATAGTAGTAAAGCTTCGCACTTCGAGCAGCAACATCATCCGCCAAATCCTTCTGAAGGATCTCATTCTTTTGCTTGACGCAGAGTTGCAACTCTCGAACGAAAGACTCATCTTGAAGAGCAAGCCACGATGACAGTGTCTCCAGGTAGGCATGCCATGTCTCGACTTCTCGCATCCTGCCCTTGTTCATGCCTTGATGCTCTAGCATCGGCAGAGATGGAAGGTACTTCTCCGCCCTATTCTGCACCAATGGGCTCCGAACAGAGCTCGAAGACGAGGTAGCTCCTGCAAAAGGCACAGAACGTGTGCTCGGTGCAGCTGCAAACGGGTCTTCCGTCTTGGCTCTAGCTGCAGCCTCTGCAACCAAACGTGCGGTCTCCGCTGCCTTCTCTTCAGCTCATTTCGACGCTTCTCTTCCAAATCCATTCTTCTCATAAGGGCAGCTATCAACTGCTGGTTCTGCTGGTTGGCCTGACTTTGCTGCCTTAGCATCTCCAAGAAGATGGCTTGAAGTTGCCTTCACCAAGGCCATTTCCAGCTTGTACTCCACCCACTTGGCTTTCAGTAGGCGAAGCATGAGCTTGAGCTGGAGTTGCCGGAGGAGGCGACGCAAAAGGGTTCGCTCCTCCAGCAGGTGCTGTCGGTTGTCCTTGAAACCAAACAGCAAAGCCTCTTCCTCAGGGCCTCAGGGCTCACATCAGGAACTGGCACTGTAGGCGCGTCCAGAACTTGGGCCATGGCTTTTCCTGGAACGTCTCTTCAGGACGCTCCGCTACCATGTGAAAAGCAGAGCTTTAGCCCAGACTGCTTTTTCCGTTCGCACTTGAGCCAAACACGTCAGTGTTCAGCTGCACTGTCTCAGTCAGCAAAGGTGCTCTCTCCAAGAGCAAAGGCAGTCGAGTGTCAAACCGGTCACGACAAGATTCGATGCTCTCGAGCGGTGTCACGACCGATTGTGGGGTGTTGTTCCGACAAATGGAAACACTCCATCGCTGGAATGACTCAAATGTGGAATAACCACAGTTCTGGATCTGCACCGTGGTGGAAACCAAGATTTAATATTGTTGTGAATGGAAATTTCTCAAAGATTCGGTTGGAAACTGGACAACACTGGAACCTGGTTGAATCCAGTCAAGAAAGCGACCCTTGAAAGCGTGTTGGAACACCTTGCTTTTCAAGTTGTATTCCTGTCGTGCTCCAGTTTCGCCATCAGTTTCTGTCTATGTGCCTCAAATTCTGTTGTTCAAGTATCTGTCGCTGTCTTTCAAATCTGTGTGCCGTGTGTGTCCAAACTGTGCCTTCACTTGACCTTGGTCAAGGCCGAATTCTGTTTTTCCGCCTGCTCCACAGACGCGGGTTAAAATTTGTTTCTCCGTTGGAGGCAGAAAAAGAGAGAGCAGCTTAGGGAAACAAGGGTTGCGAAAAGAAAGCAAGCCGTCCCATTCTGGCAACTGCGAGAGCGATCGAGGGGCTCAAAGGGTGCTCTTGGGGCAGCGAAATTATCAAGAAGGCGAGCAGCAAGACGATGGAGTTGAGCCAGCAGTCGAGAAGAGGGTCAATGGAATCAAAAGAAAACAAGAGAAGCTTAAAGAGAGGCAAGAATTTGCCAAAAAGAAAGGCAACTGGCACCGTTCCGACAGCAAGCAGGAGTTGGTGATGGAGGAGGGAAGCTTAGGGCAAAGCTCAAAGAGGCAAGAAATGCCTGGAAACACCCCATCGCTGGAATGACTTAGATGTGGAATGACCACAGTTCTGGATCTGCACCGTGGTGGAAACCAAGATTTAATATTGTTGTGAATGGAAATTTCTTAAAAGATTCGGTTGGAAACTGGACAACACTGGAACCTGGTTGAATCCAGTCAAGAAAGCGACCCTTGAAAGCGTGTTGGAACACCTTGCTTTTTCAAGTTGTTTCCTGTCGTGCTTCAGTTTCGCCATCAGTTTCTGTTGCTATGTGCCTCAAATTCTGTTGTTAAGTTTCTGTCGCTGTCTTTCAAATCTGTGTGCCGTGTGTGCCCAAACTGTGCCTTCACTTGACTTGGTCAAGGCCGAATTCTGTTCCGCCTGCTTCACAGACGCGGGTTAAAATTTGTTTCTCCACGGTAAGACTGGGTTAAGCCCTCTGGGTGAAATTGGGTGGAATCTGGGTTGTGTTTTTGAGTGTTTTTGCAACGATGAAGTCGAGCAGTCGAGAAGAGGACCGTTGGAGTCAGAAAAAAGAGAGAGCAGCTTAGGGAATCAAGGGTTGCGAAAAGAAAGCAAGCCGTCACCATTCTGGCAACTGCGAGAGCGATCGAGGGGCTCAAAGGGTGCTCTTGGGGCAGCGAAATTATCAAGAAGGCGAGCAGCGAAGTCGAGAAGAGGGTCAATGGAATCAAAAGAAAACAAGAGAAGCTAAAAGAGAGGCAAGAATTTTCCAAAAAGAAAGGCAACTGGCACCGTTCCGACAGCAAGCAGGAGTTGGTGATGGAGGAGGGAAGCTGGAGGGCTCAGGGAAGAACATCTAAGGCCTAAGAAGGGGCTCAGAGGTGCTATTGGAGCAAGTCGAAGTTGAAGACGATGGAGCCGAGCAGCAGCCAAGAAGAAGGGCCAATGAAATCAGAAAATGAACGAGAGACGCTCAGGGCGAAGCTCAAAGAGGCAAGAAATGCCTGGGGTGTTGTTCCGACAAATGGAAACACCCCATCGCTGGAATGACTCAGATGTGGAATGACCACAGTTCTGGATCTGCACCGTGGTGGAAACCAAGATTTAATATTGTTGTGAATGGAAATTTCTCAAAGATTCGGTTGGAAACTGGACAACACTGGAACCTGGTTGAATCCAGTCAAGAAAGCGACCCTTGAAAGCGTGTTGGAACACCTTGCTTTTCAAGTTGTTTCCTGTCGTGCTCCAGTTTCGCCATCAGTTTCTGTCGCTATGTGCCTCAAATTCTGTTGTTAAGTTTCTGTCGCTGTCTTTCAAATCTGTGTGCCGTGTGTGCCCAAACTGTGCCTTCACTTGACTTGGTCAAGGCCGAATTCTGTTCCGCCTGCTCCACAGACGCGGGTTAAAATTTGTTTCTCCACGGTAAGACTGGGTTAAGCCCTCTGGGTGAAATTGGGTGGAATCTGGGTTGTGTTTTTGAGTGTTTTTGCAACGATGAAGTCGAGCAGTCGAGAAGAGGACCGTTGGAGTCAGAAAAAAGAGAGAGCAGCTTTGGGAAACAAGGGTTGCGAAAAGAAAGCAAGCCGTCACCATTCTGGCAACTGCGAGAGCGATCGAGGGGCTCAAAGGGTGCTCTTGGGGCAGCGAAATTATCAAGAAGGCGAGCAGCAAGACGATGGAGTTGAGCCAGCAGTCGAGAAGAGGGTCAATGGAATCAAAAGAAAACAAGAGAAGCTTAAAGAGAGGCAAGAATTTGCCAAAAAGAAAGGCAACTGGCACCGTTCCGACAGCAAGCAGGAGTTGGTGATGGAGGAGGGAAGCTGGAGGGCTCAGGGAAGAACATCTAAGGCCTAAGGCACTGTCGACTGAAGGGGCTCAGAGGTGCTATTGGAGCAAGTCGAAGTCGAAGACGATGGAGCCGAGCAGCAGCCGAGAAGAAGGGCCAATGAAATCAGAAAATGAACGAGAGACGCTCAGGGCGAAGCTCAAAGAGGCAAGAAATGCCTGGGGTGTTGTTCCGACAAATGGAAACACCCCATCGCTGGAATGACTCAGATGTGGAATGACCACAGTTCTGGATCTGCACCGTGGTGGAAACCAAGATTTAATATTGTTGTGAATGGAAATTTCTCAAAGATTCGGTTGGAAACTGGACAACACTGGAACCTGGTTGAATCCAGTCAAGAAAGCGACCCTTGAAAGCTTGTTGGACTTGCAGAGGGAACTGATACGTGTCACTCGGCTCAAAGTCTTTTTGAAAGTTCGGGGGCTTCGCATCCAGACTTCCAGCATCTTCCACGTGCCATGGACGGCGAGTTCCTGACGGCGGATGAGGCGTCAAACAAGTTGTGGCCTTCTAGCCGCCAGGCGTTGTGGTTCTTACTTTGGTGGAATTTGCTTGTCTTGCCGTTGCATTGCCCAGCAGGGCATGAGTGGAAGTCCTTCAACAGCAACTCCGAGAAGGGCAACTCATACTTGCACTGCACAGTGCGCGTTCCGAATCCAGACTACGACAGTGAGGATGAGGACGAGGAGGTTCCAGCGAAGAAGCTGTGCAACAAGAAGCTCACCTGGCGTCGTCCAGGAACGCTTCCAAAGTACCTAGCGAACAACTACACACCTGCGCAATATCTTGCTTCTTTGTACTGGTTCGCGTCAGACGCACCCTACAGAACTGCTCGAAAGCAGGCAAAGGTCAGTTCGAAGAACTGGGCTGGGTTTTTAGCACGTGTTAGAAGCATTTTGTGGCTGTGTGTCGCTCGTTTGAATCCTGCTCAGCTCGGCGGCGAAGGCAAAATCGTGTGCATTGACGAGACGTTTCTCACGAAGAAGAAGCGTTGCAAAGGTGGTTTCCGAGGCCGCCCAACGGCTGGAACCAAAAAGTGTGTGCTTGGCATGCTCGAGTTGGACTTTGAAACTCGACGAGCCACAGGGCATTGCCTTCTTTTGGAGATTCCGGACAGGAGTGCTCGCACCTTGAAGCTTTTCATTCGAAGACATGTTGTTGCTGGCAGTTTGATTTTTACAGACAGCTTCAAGAGTTATGCTTGGTTGTCGAAGCCAGACTCTGGCTTTGTGCATCGCTGCGTGAATCACAAACGCCGTGAGTTTTCCAAAACAGAAACAATTTTTGGAAAGGAAGTTGTGGTGTCAACGAACGCAGCTGAAGGGCTTTTCGGCCGCTTGAAGGCCTTTTTGCGAGCCAAAGGCGCCAAGAAGGTGAGTCGAGACAGCTACGGCGGTCTTCTGTCAGAGTTTTTGTGGACTGCAAGCTGTTCACCACGCCAAGTGGATCCCTTTGCGGATTTGCTTGATCAGATAAAGTTTTGGCAGGACCAACACCGTGAGAAAGAAAATCATGCTACGTCTTTAAAGGATTCAATTCCGGAGGAGGTGCTCGAGGACTTCCTCAGTGTGTGCGAAGCACCCGCGCCTGCGAGTCCGCCAGGTGAGGCTCCTGTGCCCGAGGCTCCCGAGGCAGCCCCAGAAGACCTTTCGGTTGAATCTCCATCTGACGTTTTGTCCCCGTCCGAGACAGCTCCAGAAGAGCCTTTAGCGCATGTTCAGCAAGCTTCTGATCAGGCCTCTTTTCCTTTACCCCTTTCCGAAGCTTGCGACAGTGACAGCAGCGATGTGGAACTTGTCTTGGTTCGACCTGCAAAGCGGGCCCGTGCTACTGTCAAACTTGAGAATGTGCTGCAAAATGTCCTGGGGGTGAAGACAGAACCCGCTGCGAAGCAGTCGCAGGTGGTGAAACAAGAGCCGGCGAAGAAGCTCTGCCCCCATGATCGTGAGCCACCGAGGAAATTTTGCCCCCAAGGTCACGACCTCATGTTAAAACCGTTGGGCACGTCGACCTCCTCAAAGCGGGTTGGTCGGAGGGAAATCCCTCTCGTTCATTGGGACAGGGTGTCCTGTGACTTATGCGGGAGTGTCAAGGAGCAGGATCACACATGGAGATGTGACACCTGCGATTGGGATGTATGCCTGGAGTGTGCATCCCTTGGGCTTTGCTGAGACCTGTTTGCGAAGCATGGCTTCTGTCAATTACAGGAGGTGAAATTGTTGTGGTGCCAATGCTGCCTAGAATGAAGGATGCTTTGCAGGGCAGTCTGATCTGTTTCCCCTGCCGAACAGTCTTCAGTATCTGAACGAGTTGACGTGTTTGCAGCCAGGGTCGTTCATTCTCTTTGTATAGTTTGAGAAGAGAAGCTGGCGCAACAACAGTTTTGATGCTGCGAGGAGAGATTGAAAGCAGTGTCTGCTGGTGTCACTTTTGTCATCCAAAGTTGCCCGTGCAGACAAACAACATGTTGCATTTTGGAGCAGAGCGGTTGATGATATGCCGGCTGGGTTCATCTGGTGGTGCCTCTAAATCTCCTAAACCTGAAAGAGCAGAACAGTTTTGGGGTATGCTGGCCGAGATATGGAAAATGTTGTTGCTTCTTGTCGTCCTAAACCTCAAAAAAGCATGTTGTATCAAAACTTGCAGTTGCGGCAATGCGGTTTGACAGTGTTGTGGTGAGCAGAGCGGTTTTGACGGTTTTTGTGGTATGCTGGCTGAATTTCAAAGAGTAGTGTCTGCCGGTGTTGCTTTTTGTCATCCAAAACTTGAAAGAACAAAGCCCGCGAGATCAAAAAAGCATGCTGTATCAAGTTTTGTTGCAGTTGGGGCAGATCGGTTTTGACAGTTTTGTGGTATGCTGGCTGGTGTTGAAAAAGCAATACCTGCTGGTGTTGTTTCTTGTCATTCAAACCTGAAAGAAGAAGATCGAAAAACGTGTTGTGTCAAGTTCTGCAGTTGGGGCAGAGCGGTTTTGGAGTATTGTGGTCTGCTGGCTGATTTTTGAAAGAGTAATGTCTGCCGGTGTTGCTTCTTGTCACCCTAAACCTGAAAGAACAAAGTTTTGGAGACCCAAAAAGCGTGCTGTATCAAATCTGCAGTTGGGGCAGATCGGTTTTGACAGTTTTCTGGTATGCTGGCTGGTTTTGAAAGTGCTATACCTGTTGGTGTTGCTTCTTGTCACCCTAAACCTCAAAGAAAAAAGCTTTCGAGATCAAAAGAATGTGCTGTATCAATTTTGCAGTTGGGGCAAAGCGTTTTTGAGAGTTTTGTGGTATGCTGGCTGAATTCTGAAAGAGTAATGTCCGCTGGTGTTCCCTAAACCTGAAAGAGCGAAGCCTTCCAGATCACAAGAACGTGCTGTATACAGTGACCGAGCAGTGTCTTCTGGTGTTGCTTTTTTGTCATCCTAAACCTGAAAGGGCAGAGCCCTCGAGATCAAAAAACCGTGCTGTATCAAACATCGCAGTTGGGTGAGAGCGGTTTTGACAGTTTTCTGGTATGCTGGCCGAGTTTTGAACAATGGTGCTGCTTCTTGTCATCCTAAACCTGAAAGGACAGAGCCCTCAAGATCAAAAAAACATGTTGTATCAAAAATTGCAATTGGGGCAGAGCGGTTTGACAGTGTTGTGGTATGCTGGCAGAAGTTCGAAACAGCAACGTCTGCTGGTGTTGCTTTTTTGTCATCCTAAACCTGAAAAGAGCAGAGCCCCCGAGATCAAAAAACCGTGCTGTATCAAACATCGCAGTTGGGTGAGAGCGGTTTTGACAGTTTTCTGGTATGCTGGCCGAGTTTTGAACAATGGTGCTGCTTCTTGTCATCCTAAACCTGAAAGGACAGAGCCCTCAAGATCAAAAAAAACATGTTGTATCAAAAATTGCAATTGGGGCAGAGCGGTTTGACAGTGTTGTGGTATGCTGGCAGAAGTTCGAAACAGCAACGTCTGCTGGTGTTGCTTTTTTGTCATCCTAAACCTGAAAAGAGCAGAGCCCTCGAGATCAAAAAACCGTGCTGTGTCAAACATCGCAGTTGGGTGAGAGCGGTTTTGACAGTTTTCTGGTATGCTGGCCGAGTTTTGAACAATGGTGTTGCTTCTTGTCATCCTAAACCTGAAAGGACAGAGCCCTCAAGATCAAAAAAACATGTTGTATCAAAAATTGCAATTGGGGCAGAGCGGTTTGACAGTGTTGTGGTATGCTGGCAGAAGTTCGAAACAGCAACGTCTGCTGGTGTTGCTTTTTTGTCATCCTAAACCTGAAAAGAGCAGAGCCCTCGAGATCAAAAAAACGTGCTGTATCAAACATCGCAGTTGGGTGAGAGCGGTTTTGACAGTTTTCTGGTATGCTGGCCGAGTTTTGAACAATGGTGCTGCTTCTTGTCATCCTAAACCTGAAAGGACAGAGCCCTCAAGATCAAAAAAACATGTTGTATCAACATTGCAATTGGGGCAGAGCGGTTTGACAGTGTTGTGGTATGCTGGCAGAAGTTCGAAACAGCAACGTCTGCTGGTGTTGCTTTTTTGTCATCCTAAACCTGAAAGAGCAGAGCCCTCGAGATCAAAAAACCGTGCTGTATCAAACATCGCAGTTGGGTGAGAGCGGTTTTGACAGTTTTCTGGTATGCTGGCCGAGTTTTGAACAATGGTGTTGCTTCTTGTCATCCTAAACCTGAAAGGACAGAGCCCTCAAGATCAAAAAAACATGTTGTATCAAAAATTGCAATTGGGGCAGAGCGGTTTGACAGTGTTGTGGTATGCTGGCAGAAGTTCGAAACAGCAACGTCTGCTGGTGTTGCTTTTTTGTCATCCTAAACCTGAAAAGAGCAGAGCCCTCGAGATCAAAAAAACGTGCTGTATCAAACATCGCAGTTGGGTGAGAGCGGTTTTGACAGTTTTCTGGTATGCTGGCCGAGTTTTGAACAATGGTGTTGCTTCTTGTCATCCTAAACCTGAAAGGACAGAGCCCTCAAGATCAAAAAAACATGTTGTATCAAAAATTGCAAGTGGGGCAGTTGACAGTGTTGTGGTATGCTGGCAGAAGTTCGAAACAGCAACGTCTGCTGGTGTTGCTTTTTTGTCATCCTAAACCTGAAAAGAGCAGAGCCCTCGAGATCAAAAAACCGTGCTGTATCAAACATCGCAGTTGGGTGAGAGCGGTTTTGACAGTTTTCTGGTATGCTGGCCGAGTTTTGAACAATGGTGTTGCTTCTTGTCATCCTAAACCTGAAAGGACAGAGCCCTCAAGATCAAAAAATCATGTTGTATCAACAGTTGCAATTGGGGCAGAACGGTTTGACAGTGTTGTGGTATGCTGGCAGAAGTTTGAAACAGCAACGTCTGCTGGTGTTGCTTTTTTGTCATCCTAAACCTGAAGGAACAGAGCCCTCGAGATCAAAAAGCACGTGTTGTATCAACTCTTGCAGTTGGGGCAGAGCGTTTTTGACAGTTTTGTGGTATGCTCGCTGAGTTTTGAAAGAATAGTAAAGGGGTCGGGCTGGCCTGTACCTGAACCACCCCCAACCCCTAACCTTAAGGCTCCAAGCCGGGCAGTTTCTGGCTTAAGGCTGCAGGCAGAGCTGGGCAGTCTTGGGCTTAGGGCTCCAAGCTGGGCAGTCTCTGGCTTAAGACTTTGGCTTAAGGGCAGTCTTTGGTTTGAGGCTCCAGGCCGCGCAGTTTTTGGCCTAGGGCTCTAGGCAGTCTTTGACTTAAGGTTCCAGGCCCGGGCAGTCTCTGGCGGTAAGGCTTCAGGCTTTGGCCTGTTGGTGTTGCTTCTTTTCATCCTCAACCTGAAAGGGCAGAGGGGTATTGAGAGTATTGTGGTATGCTGGCTGAATTTTGAAAGAGCAGTGTTTGCTGGTGTTGCTTTTTGTCATCCTCAACCTGAAAGAGCGAAGCCCTCGAGATCAACAAAACGTGCTGTATCAACTCTTGCAGTTGGGGTAGAGCAGTTTTGACAGTATTGTGGTAAGCTGGCTTTGAAAGTGTTGCTTTTTGTCATCCAAAACTTGAAAGAACAGAGATTGTGGCTTTTGCATGGTTTCGCAAGACAGAAGGCTTTGTTCCAGCCGAGGGCTTGTTCCAGCCAGGGCGTTTTCCAGCCCCTGGCTGGTTCCAGCCCAGGGCGTTTTCTAGCCTGGGGCTTCTTCCAGCTCGAGGCATTCTCCAGCAAAGGGTGTGTTCCAGGCAGAAGCTTGTGAAAAATATTCTCGGCATGTTCCGGGCCTGGGTATTTTCCAGCAGCAGCCTGGTTCCAGCCCCGGGCTGTTTCCAACGAGGGGTCGTTTCCACCTCTGGGCTCATCACCCACCGAATGCAACAGCAGTATTCGCATCTCGTTGATCTTCATGCACGTGTTCTAAGTGAGTGCGAGCAGCTTTGGCAAACATGTCTGATACTTCAGTTTCACCTCGATAGGCTTCAGAGTGTTGTCGACCTCCTACAGAATCAAACCCGAGGTTTCCACGACGACATGACCTGCAGCCACCTTCTGCCATTCTTTTGCCCACACCACCTTAGGTTGGACCCCCGAACTGGAGCCACGAGGGGCATGAAGAACGAGAGTTTCTTCTTCTTGTTGGACTGTTTCGTCTCTCTAGCCCTCCCTTGAAAGTATTCCTTCTAGAAAACCACAAATCTCGGGTCCAATTTCCAGAAATTCGAACTCCAAGAATCGCACGTGCCTGATGTCTGACCAACGGTTCCTGCTGAAGATCTGACACAGGAACACTCCTGCTGCAAATTACTCAACAACGTGGAGCTCGGTGTTTCCAACCCACTCTGCCGGAAATTTAACTTGAAGCACTGTTAGGTCCCGGGCTTGGTGTGTGGGCTCGTGCTCGCCTGCCACTGGGTCTGCCAAGCCTCGGACCCTGGGGGAGATGGAATTCTCCACATCTGGAATGGAAAGCAGAAATTTCACAAACTTCAACGCTTGTACCATGCTCTGAGGTGCCCGCTTGCCCTTTTTGCTGTGGGATATCTCTCTGCAGAACTTGTACACCGCCTCCTCTGATGGGAGAAGGGGTTCCTCCACAGAGGTCCCTTGCGCATCTGCCTGTCTTTCAAGGTCGATGCACACTTCTGGATTGTGTGTGGTGATTTCGAGCCAAACATGTCACGAAGGGACAACATCTTCTCCTCTTCGTCCAATTCTTGCAGTTTTTGGCAAAACTGGTGGACGGGGAGGCTTCGAGCAGCTGTTTCCACATCTACATGTTCTTCAATCACATGCCTACAACAGCCTTCTCGAAAGGTCCATCTTTCTTTTTACACTTGATCACTTTGCTGAAACGTTAGCCCCCGTTGAGGAGCTCAAGACACCTGCGATTCTTTGGCCTCTTCACCCAGAGACCACTTCGGCACTCTAGATTGGCTCATCAAAGATGCCAAGGCATGCCTCTGTGGGCTCGCTTTCTTGTCTGTCAACCAACCAACTGGCAGCTGATGCTGATGTATGAATCAGCGTGGCATTTGGAGTCTGAAAAACCGGAAGGCCCGGTATGGGAAAAGAGGTGCAGGGGGGCAAGTTAATGTCCTCGTACTCAGCAGAAAAAGCCTCAGCTTGCCGCTGTGCAAGACAAGTCCATCTTGGCAGGATGTTGTACAAGACATGACATAACATGGTGCTTCAATACACGCGCAGATTGCTGCCACATGAGCATCACAGAGACAGCGCTGGAAATGTTTTGCACTTCTGCCCGGCGGGAAGATTCAGTAAGGCCGGGAGCGGCGCGCATTGTCCCTCATCTGCTGCACACGGACCACGTTACTGGGTCAGGCGAGCACGAGCCCACACACCAAGCCCGGGACCTAACAGTGCTTCAAGTTAAATTTCCGGCAGAGTGGGTTGGAAACACCGAGCTCCACGTTGTTGAGTAATTTGCAGCAGGAGTGTTCCTGTGTCAGATCTTCAGCAGGAACCGTTGGTCAGACATCAGGCACGTGCGATTCTTGGAGTTCGAATTTCTGGAAATTGGACCCGAGATTTGTGGTTTTCTACAAGGAATCCTTTCAAGGCAGGGCTAGAGAGACGAAACAGTCCAACAAGAAGAAGAAACTCTCGTTCTTCATGCCCCTCGTGGCTCCAGTTCGGGGGTCCAACCTAAGGTGGTGTGGGCAAAAGAATGGCAGAAGGTGGCTGCCGAAGCAGGGATAGTGCTCTCGAAGACCCCTGTAGGCCCTTTACTACCGGCCACCCCAGATGGCGACTGGCTGCAGAGTTCCATGGACTCCGCCAAGGCTTCCAACTAGCTGACGGGACTGCTAAGGGACCGCGACCCCTTCAACAGCGAGGGTTGCCACACAGTCCTTGAAACACAATGAGGTTGAGCAAATACGGCATTGTGGGCGAGACACAGACACTCTTGTCACATTATTCGACTGGAGCTTTGAGTACATTAGCCTACTCGAGAGATGCCCTTGGTGGCCCCCTCCGGCAGCTGGAGGAAATGCTGAAGCAGGTACGGGAAGGCTCGTTTTGCCCGGACGCTATTCGAAGTGGATACTTTGCCCGAGCCCAAGGATGAGAGGCAGGTGCATCTGTTGACCTCGGGTCCTGACTTCCGATCAGCAAGGTAGGCAGCTTGGATGGGCTGCCCGAGAATTCCGAAAGCACGCATGAGCTTTTGCAAATTTGCCAGCTCTAGTGGAAGGATTTCAGGACAATCTCCTGGGGGTTGGACTGCTTTGCCCCCCTGCAAGCGAAGGTCTTTGAGTCACCAAGTGCCATGCCCGTCTTGGAAGCATCCGCACCGTTGATAGCGGAAGGAGAAGAATTAACCCTAGAAAGAAAGTGAGGAATTAGACAAGCTGGCTACCGTGACCTGTGGGCTTTGCGAAACAGTGCTCGATAAGAATGACACACAAGATGCAGATGACAACGGGGAGGCAGAGTTCTCGCCTACCACATCAGCAGACGGGTCCTCCGAGGAAACCTCTGATGGAGCCTCGTCGGAAGAAAAGGAGGAACCAGCTGCGGCCCTGAGTCTGCCGAAGGGTTGGAGAGCGATCCGAAACAAGAATTGTACCATGCTACATCTGTACAAAGTGGGTCATACGACGCTGAAATGTGGCAAGTGGATCAGCGTTAATTTTGTAGAAATGGAAAAGCCCTCAGCGAAGTGGCTACAGTGCAGCCGTTGTTTTCAGGAGTTAAGAGCGGGGTGACATTGTTGTTGGCCGCTTTGGGTGTATGTGCAGCACAATCCCTTTGTACCAGCTCTCTCTTTTGCAATTTGCAGTTTTGGCCCCACGCCCTAAACATGGCAAACGCAGCGGATAGTCAGCCTTTCTTCGAGCAACATGCTCGCAAGGTCGGGATGGAGCAGCAACTCTTGGAAAGATTCATAACCGGAGGGGTCAGGACGGTGTCCATGGCAGCCTACGCCGCCACTCAACCGGGTCAACCTCTCACAGACAAGGAGGTCTCCACTCTATGCACGAGTCTGGGGCAGGACAACCCCACTCGTGCGCAATTGACGGTCGTCAAGAGGCTCCTGTTCGAGTGCCGGACCATGAGTCTGGCAAATTTGGAGGCCACCGTGGGACAGCAGCCGGACTCAGTTCTACGTAAGCTGCCAGGAGCTGAGAGAGCCCAGCGCCTGGACTTGCAGGCTCAAAGGAATTGGCGCAAGGCAAGCCAGCCAAGGAACTTGTGCTGGACGCTTCGGGGGACGGCCTCTCGGTTCAGGATAAATCCCCTAAAGTGGCGGCCCAGTTGGGGTCAGAAGGACTTTGATACCTTGCAGACCCCAGCGCCCCCAGGCTTCAACCGTCCGACGCTGCAGCAGGTCCTGCGAGCAGATCGGGCCTTGTGGAGGGAGCTTGGCAGCAAACAGCCGACCCTGAAAAGGGCAGCGGCGAAGGTGCCGCTCGCGGACGCCCGGTGCTTAGATCAAGTCTTCCTGGAAGCCACAAACACGGTTGCAGTCAATTTTCACTTCATGCCGACACCTCGTGCGGAAGGGTTCACAGATAAAGGAGGCAAAGGCGCGGGCAAGGGCCCCCAACCGTTGGGGCGATGGAAAAGGTATGGGCAATGAAAATATCAGAGGACAGACAAACCAGAGAGGCGAATCAGGGGTCAAGGGAGCCCGCCTCCCCACGAAGGGCAAATTTGACAGTGGCAAGGGCGGCTTTCCGAACCAGTGTGTTGCAAGGAGGCAAGGGGGAGACCCCCATGCCGGCCGCCTTGCGAGGTGGCGTGCCGAACGACGAGCACAGAGATCCTCTTTGTTTTGGCTTCAACCTAGGACAGTGCAAGGATGCCCCATTGGGGGGCAGATGCGCACGTGGCAGACATGTACGCTGTCACCCAGGTTGCTTTCGGAAGCATCCCTTTTCTGAGCACAAGCACTCAGGCCAGGCAGCCTGAAAGAACGCCCCGTTGCAAGGGACGTTGACAGCGCCTCCGCGCTGGACCAGGCGTCCCGCACTGCTCTGACCGCGCGTCGCGCACAAGCGTGCGCGGAGAGAGCGGAAACAGCCATGGGGGATGGAGATAGTTCAGCCCAATTTTGTGAACAGGACAATTTTCCCGCTTCTTTGGCGGACAGGCCCAAAGAGAGCTGCAAGGAGTCGCATCCTGCTGCTGTTGCGAAAGGCCAAGAGAATTAGCCCCCGCTCCTACGGGTGACTGAGCCAATCCCACAGTTTTCCAAGTCTTCCGCTGAGGCTTCCGTATTTTCACCTAAGGCGAGTCATCCTGGCGCGAACAGGTCTGGACAGGCGCAATGTACTGCGCCCCAGACCATACATGAGTGTTGGGTTTTGGAGTTTTTCGCAGGGTCAGCCGGGATTACCTCGGCGGCTGCTTCAGCCGGCCTCAGGCGGTCGGTCGGAGTGGACAAAGTCCGCAGGCCAAGCCTCAAGGGCAAGATATTACAGCTGGTCTTGCTCCTGCTGTCGCACAGAGGTCTGCTGTGGAAATGGCTGGGTTCCCCAGGACTGGCCACCGTATGGCTGGCGCCGCCCTGCGGCACATCCAGCAGGGCCAAGGAAATCTAGCTTCCGTGGGAGGACGACGAGCCGCATCCTTTGAGGTCAGTGGAGTACCCGGGAGGGCTTCCGGGCCCGAAAGGGTGGCAAAGGCCAACGAGCTTTGCCGGCTCACGGCCCGAAGCTGGGACTTTTGCTGCGAATGCAGCATCGTGGTAATCATAGAAAACCCCTATCGCAGTCTCCTCTGGCGTTGCATCGCCGTTGAACACATCCTGAGGAGTGAACAGGCGATTGTGGTCCAGTGCGACTTTTGCATAATGGGAGGCTCGAAATGAAAGCTGACAGCCTTGCTGTGCAACAACGACCTCATCACAGGCCTGGCTGTCACGTGTGTTGGATCCCACGAGCACCTACCCTGGGAAGTGCACGAGGGAGTTCTCGCAACAAACTTGAGACCGCGTACCCGCAACAGTTTTGTAAGCACTTCGTTTCCCTGCTGTTGCAGCATCTGACACAGAAGGGTTGTCGGGATGGCCTGAATCTATTGGAGGGAGATCCCGCAAACTCCTCAGGAGCCAGGGTGGTAACGACACAGGCAAAGACCAAAAGGGCTGCATCCTTTCAGGTCATCCCCGGATTTTGCCGACGAACCAGATGGACAGTGCCCAGCCAACTCCGCAGCACTCTCCAAACTACACAGTGGTTAGGACCGGACAAGATCCCGGGGTTCAAGGCGCCAGGATCCCCGGCGTTGAGAGTGACGCCCCTACTGTCTTCTGCGACGGACGTTCTGGTGGAGGTGCCGTGGAACCCACAGGAATTTGTGGCGAAAGCCCGACTGGTCGGCTACCCCCGACACCTGTGTCTCGGGGTGCCACCCGCCCTCAGGAAGGTAATTTTGGCGTGCTCTAAACAGCCCGCAGCCAAGGTGATTGAGACTCGAGCAGCGCAGTCACGAAGATGGCTCCAGCGAGCCCAGGAGACCAACCACCAGGTCATCAAGGAAGTTGAGGACTCATCTCAGTTTCTGGAAGAACTGTGGCTGAAAAGTCTCGATGAAGTATCGAAAGGCTGCTCGGAAGGACCGTTCTGAGAACAGGGCTTGCCACAAGGAGCTGTAATCAGCCAACGTTTTGCAATCCAGCAAGGGAGCAAGGTGAGGCTGATCGACGACCTGTCCCAGAGCTACATCAACGAGGCACGCAGGACAAGGACTGCTTGGAAACCATTGACCTGAATCAGCGTATAGGCGACTGCCACTGTCCGAAGAGGCACTCAACATGGCTTACGTGGCGGTCAAGGACCCAAGCTAGGGGGAGGTTCGCTTCTTCAGGCTTCTTTGCCTTCCATTCGGCGCCGTGGCAGCGGTCCACGCGTTCCTCAGGGTCAGCTTGGCTATTTGTCATACAGGAAACACGTTTTGGCACTTGCCTTGGAGCTCGTCTTACGATGACTTCACGCTGTTGTCAACACGACAGCTGGCCCCTAGCGCAGAGGCCAGTGCATGTTTTTTTGCTAGACTTGCTCTGCTTTGAGTTTGACAGAGACGGAGACAAGGCTCCGCCGTTCCAGGAGGTCTTCAGTTCTTTGGGAGTAGAATTTGACCTTACAGACAGCAGCGAGCAAGTTTTTTTTTAGGATCCAGAATACAGCAGAACGAACCAAAAGTCTCATTGAAGACCTGGCAGTCTTTCAGGAGCAAGGAGCCTCCAGCCCTAAGACCTGGAATCGACTGAGGGGAAGGCTGCACTTTGTGGCGGGCCAACTCTCTCTGGGCGCTTGCCGAAGGGCTTCATGAGAAGAAGCTCTGACATCATCAATGCCCCCGCATATGTCAGGAGACAGAACAAGAGCCTCCCTTTGCGCAGCACTTCAGGAGCTACGACATTACATAGCCGAAGCGCCGCCGAGGACGGTGCGAGCCCAGACCTCAGAGACGGTGTATCTTTTACGGACGCCTCGCAAGAGGACTCCAAGGCCTCGAAATGGGTCTGGGAGCAGTCCTGTTTAATGAAAAAAGTCCAAAGTCATCAACGAGCTTGAGAGCATAGCTGTTCTCCTGCTCTTCATTCTAGCCCGAGAATTTCTCCGGGGAAAACACGTGATGTGCTACTTAGACATTGAAGCGGTGCGCACGTCGCTCCTCAAGCTGACCAGCGATTCAAAGGCCTTGACCCTCTTGAGCAATGCTTGTGCATTGGAACAGGAGCTCGAGATGATTCAGTTCTACGCTCGGGTACCGAGCAAATCCAACGCGGCGGATACCCCATCCCGCCTTGACTTTACAGGGTTGCCACACAATTGCAGGTTCAAGACCAGGTGCTTCTCGCGGAAATGGCCAAGCTGGTAAACTCGCTTGTCGGGCGCCGCGCCTGACACTCCCATGACCAAGGAAGGGACTAGCATTCTCCCCGACCAAGAGAGGGAGATTTCGTTTCTCACACACCTGCAGAGGACAGATCCCGGATGGAAGCAGACATGGCAAATCCCCTTCCTTGGAAAAGATACCTGTGCATAAGCTTCAGTCTTGTTAGCGTGAGGGTGCATGTCATTGCAGTCTGTGCATGTGAATGCATCGCTGTGCATGGGACACAAATGAACAAGCATGGCATCGATGGATTGTCCTGCATCTTTGGCCGGGAAATGTTTTCACACATTTGAAACATTTTTGTTTGGAAAATAAGGTTATCGTGCTGCAAGTACAGACCTTTATTTTCCGGAGAAAAATTTTCGAATTCTCCGAATGAGAAAGTTTTTCGGCTCAGACGAAGAGAGGCCACAGCCCTCTCAGTCACGACCCTCGTGGAGAGGGTCGGGGAAAATTTTCTGCCCACCCACCCACTCCAATAGTGCCTTACATTTGGCAGTTAGGATGTGGTAACTAATGTGCCGGTTGTGGATATCGTACCTTGTAGAGTGGCGACCACAGGAACAGTTGACGACGGAGATTTTGCAACTATGTCAGGAAATGACTCTGTGTGCACAGGATCAGCGCGAGCCTTACTTTGTGTGGCTCGAGAATTGCTTTTCTCACCACTTTGCCGTTTTCAGCACTCTTCATGGCGCGGTCGTTGACACGAGCTCAGCTAGACGAATTTCGAGTGTGGCTTCACGCTTTGAACATGGATTCCCTCGTGAAGGTGGCTGAGGTATTGGACGATCTCATGGCGGACCGTGAGATGCAGCAAAGAGAAGCTGCTGCAGCTCTTCAGCCTCAGTGGCAGTTTGTGAACCCTGAACCTGCCTTGGAGCAACCGGATGAAGCCGCTTCGTCAAGCTCTCAGCGACAGCCAGAAACTTCTTGACCTGTCGCTATGAACCTGATGAATATTCTGTTCAGGCCGTCACACCTAGGTCGGACCTGTGAGGGGAAGTGAGTTAGCCGACGTTCGGGAGATTTCGTTTCTCACACACCTGCAGAGGGGAGATTTCGTTTCTCACACACCTGCAGAGGACAGATCCCGGATGGAAGCAGACATGGCAAATCCCCTTCCTTGGAAAAGATACCTGTGCATAAGCTTCAGTCTTGTTAGCGTGAGGGTGCACGTCATTGCAGTCTGTGCATGTGAATGCATCGCTGTGCATGGGACACAAATGAACAAGCATGGCATCGATGGATTGTCCTGCATCTTTGGCCGGGAAATGTTTTCACACATTTGAAACATTTTTGTTTGGAAAATAATTCCTTGGTTTTCGAGAGTCCCCTCTCTTTCTAACATCGCCGACGGACCCTCCAGAAAAGATGGCAGAGAACCTTTGCTTGAGGGAGTACCCAGGATCGACTTCAACTTCGCCGAATTCCTCGTTTGCTTTAAAAAGGGGGAGTGCTCAGACTTCGGCTCGTTTCAGTAAGGTGCTGAGACCAACTCAGCCACAAGGATGCCAAAGCCACAGTCTTGACCCCACTTGGACAAAAAGAAGAGTGTCTGAATCCTGAATGCTTCACTGAATACGCAAGATCTCTTTTGAATTTGGTTCTGATTTTATATTCTTTTGATGACCGATACATTCTCATCTCGATGCCGGTCCATTGACGAGATAAGCGTGCCAGCGAGGGACGAGCAAGCGTTTTATCTTGAAAATGGAAAATGACCTTTCCTGTCATTTAGGCATCTCTTGTGCTTCGACTCTTTGCAGCATGTTGCATTTTGCACAGTGCATATGTTCTCATTTTCTTGAAGGAAGCACTTGTCTTTTCATGTCAGCTTTCAAGATCCATGACTTCAAGCAACACTTCGGCTTGAGCAGAAGCTCTGAAGAAAGAATTTTCACCCGCCTCTCCCACCCCCTGTTCTTAAGACATGAATACACCACAGCGTTGCTCTGTTCAGGTGTGCAGTTGTGCTGATCCATGCTTCAGGCAACACTTCGGCTTGAGCAAAGCTGAAAAAGAAACATTTTCACCCGCCTCTCCCTCCCCTTTCTGTGTATGACAGGTTCTCTGCAGATGTCTGCCCGACAGGAATGCAAGCCCGTTGCTGGCCCCTGCCGCGAGTGGACCTCATTTCGATATAAGAGTACCAGATGCTTTTCTTTTGCTCAAGCTTGTCGTGCCTCTTGTCAGTTTCGAACTCATTGAGAACTCGTCATGGAGCGAACTTTGACACAAGCTCAGCTTAACGAGTTTCGTCAGTGGCTACGTACCTTGAACATGAATTCCCTGATGAAGGTGGCTGAGGTTTTGGAGGACGTTCTTGGAGAGCGAGAGGATCATCGGAGAGAGGAGGCAGCACTGCGTCTGCATCAGTGGCAGTTTGTGGACCCTGAACATGAACCTGAGCGACCAAGCGACAGTGCTGCGTCAAGCTCTCAGCATCAACCAGAAGCCTCTTGACGTGAGCGACTCTGACTCACCTTTGTCCTGTTCCAGGCCGACTCACTTAGGCCGAACCTGTGAGCGCAGTAGTGGCCGGGGGAGTGCTCAGACTTCGGCTCGTTTCAGTAAGGTGCTGAGACCAACTCAGCCACAAGGATGCCAAAGCCACAGTCTTGACCCCACTTGGACAAAAAGAAGAGTGTCTGAATCCTGAATGCTTCACTGAATACGCAAGATCTCTTTTGAATTTGGTTCTGATTTTATATTCTTTTGATGACCGATACATTCTCATCTCGATGCCGGTCCATTGACGAGATAAATCAATTGACCTCTGATTTCCATTGCGGGCTGTCGTTCCGCTACCCGCTACCGTTCAGCAGCTCCTTCACGCTGACCGTGCAGCGTGGCTCCGTTTGTCTGAACTCACCGCACATGACTTTCGCCGGAGCTTCCCTTCGACGAGCTCTGGAAGCAGCTCCTGCCCCGCGAGGTCGCATGCTGCTGCCAAGTGTGAAGCCGAGAACGAATCTGGCACGCCTCCTTTCCAAAGGTGCAAGGTTGCCACCCCAAAGGAGCCGGCCAACCTTCTAGAAGAGCTCAAAGGTTTGTCTTCCTGGATCCGAGCCGGCAAACGACGCGGGGCTGCATCCCGTTGCTCTTCGGCGAAGGGGGCTTCGAAGCCTTCGAAGCCTTCGAAGCCTTCGAAGCCTTCGAAGCCTTCGAAGCCTTCGAAGCCTTCGAAGCCTTCGAAGCCTTCGAAGCCGAAGGGTCGAAGGGGAGGGGAGGGGAGGGCGGGGGGGGGAGGTGAAGGTTTGAAGTCGAAGGCTTCGAAGGTGAGGACGAAGGCTTCGAAGGCTTCGAAGGGTGAGAACAATGTCAACCTGCATGTTCAATTGACAAGCATCGGCTGCTTGAGTGGGCCCGATGGCGGCCATCAAGTTGCAGTCGGTCCACTGAACGCCGACGTCCCCACTCAAGATATGTACACTGCACCTGGAGCAGTGCACACAGCGCCGACATTTATGCTGAGGTTGGCGCGCGCATCACACAGCTGAGCCTTATTTCTTGTCAAGGAAAGCCAGAATCTCACGAATGGGTTGTGAGGCTGAGCATTACTGACAATCTTTCCCTGGAAAAGCTTCATGTTCTCTGCTCTACAGACAAGATGCACAGTTCTTAGTCTTCACGTTTTTGAAAAATGTTCAGCTCTGGCCCCATATCAGCCGGAAGGAGGACGTTCCCGCATGTCCTCGCTCAGAATCTCGGACTCGTCCTTCGACAGCGCAGCCTCCTCATCATCGTCCGGATCGCCGACGCCAGCTTCATCCGCACGAAGGGCAGCTTCAAACTCCAAGCCAGCCGACTTTGCCTCGAGCTCAGAGCCATTATCCCAAGTGGGTTTGGGCTTCCTCAGGTTGAAGCCCGAAATCACCACTGGAAGGCCGCGTGGTGGATAGCCCAAAGCAATCGTCCTCATGGGACTCTGACTGCCCAGCTGCAGCACTCAGGTTGAAACGAGAAAAAATCTTTGCGTCGGCGCCACGATCATGCCACTCTTTGTGCGGTCGGGTGGACAAGGCCACGTCTTATTGCCTTAATGCGTTCACGTGCATAGGACTCCTGGGTTTTCCCACTAGATCCGAGCGAATGGTGGCCGAGGATCAGTTGCGTCCGCTCGTTTTAGCCAGCCTTTGAAGTCCAGCTCAACGGCGAAGCTTTGAGGCTGTGGCTCGAGAAAGCAGCGTCCTTGGCTCCCTCACTTGCCCGTGCAAGGAGAGCACGAATCCACCTACTGTAGTGGTCTCAGCCGCATCACTGCATCGCCGCTTAGGCTGTGGTTAGCCAAGCTTTGCCCCACGGTTTTTCTCATGTAGGCCATGATATGGAGCCACCAGAATGAGCACTGCGCCGGCTCCAGTGCTCAACCTGCAATTCTTGTGCTCATATGTTCGAACCTCGATGAACCCTCCTCATCACACAGGTCAATCTCAAGCTTCCAGATCAATCGCAGGTCTGAAACACGTGAATACAACTGGAAAAGGCAACCGCATACCTATCAATCTTGTCGAGAGAACCATCGATGAGAAGTCGCTCCATCTCGCCCAAAGTAGACACCTCGGGAGAGTGGCTCACATCGCGCAGCGATCAATTGCAGCCTTGGTGCCAGGTTCAAGCCTGGGCTCCACACAGAAAGCATGGCGTGCGTTGGCATCACAACTTTGGGCTTCTCAGGAAAACATGATCGTACCACTGGCGATGGCACCACACGGGGTACCTTTGGGGCTGATCTTGGGCGCTGGCAAACATGGCAGCTAGAGCTTTGTTCTTCTCCCACGGAAAAAGCAAAGAGGCAACCACATTAGGTCCCAGCTGTCTGAACAGCTGCTAGGGTCAGAAAGCCGGGGCGGCGTGTCAGTATGAGCCGCGGCACACAGATTTCTGCCAGCCGGAGGGATGGCAAAATCCACCGAATTGAGTTGGCAGAGCCAGGTACGCTAACAGATGTCTGTTGAGTGTCTGAGAAAGTTCTGAAACTTTCTGAATGGCCATGTAAAAAACACAGATCCTACGTGGCATAACATACGTTTGTACATACAGCAGCACAAACTTGGCAAAAGTGTCTCCGTTGTCTCCGGCTCACCCAAACCCTGAACGCCTTTAGGGGAAGACGTTGACGATGGCCTTACATGCACGCGCCCTTCAATCGCGATTGACAGGGTTTTATTTCCAGGCTACCGTTTTTCTAGGCGCAAAAGAAACAGTGTTTTTCTTTTGTGCCAAATGTGGCATGTGTTTTTACCCTAAAATCTTGGTGTTTTGGTGGATTTATTGAGCCGTTGAGTTTTTGGCATTTCACGTCCGTGAGTTTCGTAGAGCGTTTTTCAATTGCATGTTTGTCATTTGACATGCCTTCACATGACTCAAGTGCACATGCCTGCTTGATTGTCTCTCAAGCACCCGGAGGTGAAAATTTTGAGTTTAACTTATGGGTTGCTGCTTTGCTAGTCTACGGGCCCTACCTAAGGGTTTGCTCTTCGCTGTCCCCGCGGATGGCGCCCTCATTCACAAATCACGCGGGTGGCCCTCGAAGAGTGTTGACAGAAATTATGACCCCGATGAGAAAAGACCCAAAACCGGTAATCCAAAACTTGCCGCCCTCAAATCCCTTGTTCATGTCTCTCTGCCTCTGAAGCCAAATCGTAGGGTTCCATAGCTGACCCTCGAGAGACTGAGTTTCAGGCTGCAGACGCGCCGTCCACAACCAACATCAGCGTCTACCAGCTGGAGGGCCTGACAAACGCAACAAGGCCATTCATGAACAATGCACCGTGTTCAAAACAAACGGTCTCACACAAAATTAAATTCATGCTGGAACTTACGCAAGAAAGCATGTCCAACAGAAAATCAACTGCATGACTTGGCATGAGCATGTTTGGTTTTGCCCAAAGTCCCCAAAGCATGTTTGGATTGACTGCGACACATGTCTCGTCTCCCCCTTCCATCCTACATGTCCAACAGCAACGCAGGACACGGAGTTGCAACAAGACAGAACCTCAGAGTTCTGACATGCACTTCTTCACTGCTGTTCTCAAGTGCTTCACTAGGCCATGCCAACACGACTCTGAAGCTTCGCTGTTTTGCTGTTAGGAAGTGACCTGAAGTCCGAGGTGTAGACCAAAGCAGTTGCATTGCTCTTTTGCTTTACCTCGTTTGTAGAACAAAGTTGAGAGGAATTCGTCGCATTTTGGAGCTCTTAGCTCTTGCAGAGAGCTGGCTGCAAGAACGGAGTGAAAAAGAGACAGCTGCGCGAGCTCTGCTTTTCACATGGTAGCGGAGCACTGAGAGTGACTCCAGCGCTTGTGTTTTCCATGGCGGCTCCTGAGCAAGGCGGAAGTGTGCATGGAAGCCCGCAGGGTTCCCGTGCATGTACCGTTGACTGTTGAAGAAGTCCCTGTCCCTGACAACACGCCGGAGGAGGAAGCTTTGCTGTTTGGAACCGGTGAGAATCCGGTGGGACAGCGACCGAACCCCTTTGCTGCCTTTGGAGCTCAAGGAGTTCCGACTTCCACGCCAGCGACTAGTTCACAGAAGAGCACTGCTCCTGGTGGTGGTTCTGTGGGAGAGAGTTTGGTGGTTGAGATGCTGCGAGTGATGCAGCAACAGCAGAGACAGCAGGAAGCCATGATGGACCAGTACCGGAAGCAGTTGTTCGTCGCATGGACAGTGAAGAGAAGAGAAGGAACGATGCCGAACTTGCGGCTGCTGAGGCTAAAGCCAAGGCAGAAGCCGCGGCGGCATCTGCACCGAGTGACCCGTTCCTCGCCGCGACTTCGTCAGCAGGGAGTTCTCTTCCTTCCTCAAGCTGGTGGATATGTTTCCAACCGTGCCGACAAGTACCTTCCACAGCTACCTGTCATAGCCCGGCACCCACCTCCACGGAGGCACTTATGGCCCAAGGCGCACGCCCGGCAACTGCCTGGAAACTGCGCCGGAATCCGGCTCGACGCGAAATCGAGCCCCTCGAGTATCCGACGTCACTTCGACCCGCCCTTAGGAAGGTCCCCGCGGCCGGGATGAGAGCCTCTCCCCGCCAGGAGATGGGTAGAGACAGGATGCGAGAGATTGAGGCTTGGCGCGGCTTCTGGAGACGATGAGTTCATGGTTGGCCCTGCAAGACGAGGCCTATGCGAACGAGATTCGCCTCTGCATCAGTGTCAAGGATGAGATCCGACAGGATCTTTTGCCTCCTGACACTGCAGCTCGGTCGGCGAAGTTGTTTTACCTGCTTTCGCAGAGCTTGGCGAAGTGGGAGCGTGGTTTGGAGTTGCTTCGAAGTTGTAGCAAAAGGCAGAGCATGTCTGCCACAGGCTTCCCCGAGTTGAAGCTCTCCGAAGCAGATCGCTGTTGCATCCTGCTACAGGCCGTGTCGCATCCGGCGAGACAGTACGTGGCGCTGCACGGCGACGCCAACAGCTGGAGTGAGCTCACGAAGAGCCTCAAGTATTTCGAAGAACAGCTGAGGATGTGCGACTTGCCGACTGCAGCGAACCGTGGAATGGACGGCAAGCTTTGCGACCATTGCGGCAAGCATGGTCATGTGGCAAAGGATTGTTGGTCTCGACAGCGTGATGCTGGTGAGAAAGGCGGCAAAGGCGGCAAGGGCGGCAGAGGAGAGTCGAAGAGTGGAAAGGGTACTGGTGGCCCTAAAGGACAAAGGTCACCCGCTCCGAAGGGCACGCCTCGCTCTCCGACGCCGAAAGGAAAGCCCACCTCCAAGGGAGAGAAGGGTGACCAAGGGGCAAAGGGGGCAAAGGCAAGGGCAAGGGCAAGAAAAAGAAGAAGACCGCGAACCAGATTCCGAGGCGGAAGCATCGCCGACACAGACTGTGATGGCAATGCGGTTTGCCCAGCAACGTCCTGAACTGAGCCCTTCTGAGCCGCATGAGCGTAGGCGACAAGCAACGTTTGGGACCTGTTAGCAAGTCTCTGACTGTAGGGGATGTTGAGTGCATCTGCGCCAGTTTCCAGACGGAACCAAGGGACGTTTGGCTAGACGTGTCACGTTGTGGCTTCAGTGCACCTCAGCGGATTCAGGGTGGTCAAGAGACGCGAGAGAGAGATGCCGGTCTCAGACGTCGTAGACTTGGAAGTCGTTTTCGGTGACTTCTTTTGTCCGAAGTTCTCGTTGCGGACGTTACGTTTAACGCCATTAGTCCCTGGGCAGCGGTGGAGAAAGGGTGGAGAACGTATCTCTACAAGACCGGGTCTAGGTTGTACAAAGGCAAGCGTATCGTGAAACTCGTTTCAGCGAATCGTGCTTGGTGGGCTTTGAGCGGGGGCAGACATCAGAAAGCAGGGAAAGGCCGTTCTTCACGGCAGCCTTCGGGCTCGGACATGGAAATAGATGCGATTACCTGTCTGCAGGACCCTGTTGTTAAGCCGCCAGGACCAAGCATCCTCAAGAAAGCGACGACAGAAGGAGCCTTTGGCCCCAGGGCCCGCGCATCGTCGCGTGTTGCGTATTGGCGATCATCTGCTTCCTCGGCCCTCGGCCACAGCCATCTCAGTGCATAACATCGCGTAATGTTGCTGGCGATGGCTTTCGGAGGTACAATAGGCTTATGGTACTGGGGGGACAGGACAGCTTCACAGCTCTTCCTGAAGAAAGCCATGACAGGTGCTTCGCAGAGATGCATCGCCTTTTGAATCTTTCTCTTCACCTGGCCCAGGAGTTTGTTCACAGCGTGCCATCCAACGGGTGCATATCATGCAGAATTACATTTAATGTCCATTTGCCTTTCCATCTACCTCAGGGTCCATCACTCTCGGCGCCTTGACGAAATCCAGCGATCCAGCTAACTGTCTGGCTTGTAACCAAGGTCTTCTTAAAATGGTGTTGCTGGCAACGGCACGTGCCTTGAGCATGTGGGTTCGTGTGAATGAAGGCATAGAGGGAGTTGCAAAAGAGGGGGCAAGATGCGATGAATGCTGTGTGAAAGATTACCCTCGAAGGCATGGACGCAGTGAGCGAGAGTGCTTGCCGATTCCTGCGAAGCATGCTGCAAAGAGCTTTGTCAAGAATGGCTGTTCGTAGCGCAACATCAGAGACCTTGGGCTTGGCGTGCCAAGAGACCTCTAGAAAGGGAATCGTAAGTGGCAAGTCTTCCCCTGAGTACAAAGCCAAGCATGTTCGCCGTCTCAGTTAAGACTTTGGGTCCCCAAGGGGTCCCGTCTAAAATGAGAAGTTCAGCGAATCGTAAAGGCTTGTTGATGTTTTGCACTTGCGAATGCGAAGGAGTGGTTCCCACTTACAATGAGGAGGCAACTGGAATCCTTTAGTTGCCCTAAGAGTACAATCAAATTCTGCACCAGTGGCCTATGGTTAGTCTCTGTCAAACTGGAGAGCGCAAGACTAAGAGACGGAAGGCCGACCCCCAAACGATTGTTCGGCGGGATGAGGTTTGCCGGAAAGGTTGCTAGGCCATAGGTCAGGAAGGCTTCCCCAACCTCTACAGAAAGACAATGCAAGTTGCAAACCCCAATCTGGAAACAATTGTGTTGCAATACTTGCAAATTGCAAACCTGCTGTGTGGGCAGGCGCGAAAGTCTTCTGCGCTTCATTGATCCAACGCCTTTTGCAGCAGCGCTGTTGTCATCCATGTATGCTGTCAAGCAAAGAAAGGCTGAGACGTTGTGCAAGGCGCATATCAAGGGGTCTACGGCCAGGCAGAACAGTACAACGGAGGTCGCTCGCTCCATTGCCAACCCTTGATTGATCAAGAGTGGGGGAAGAAAGTGCCCTTGAACTTTATGCTAAGTTCTTCTGCCAAACATGAGATGCATGACGTAGGCTTTAACCCATGCAGGAGCAGACCGTGCTGCTAAGCATCCGAGGACCCACCAAGGGTTGATTCTCTCAAAAGCCTTGGCGAAGTCCGTGAGCATGACAGCATAAGACTCATTTTTGAGTTCCAAGAAATGCTGCGGGATGTAAAGAATGCTTGAGACTCTCAGCGAGTACAGCACACACTGCCGAGTCAATTACTCGGTCAGAAGTGTTTGGCGTGTCCAGTGGCCTGTAATTGTCGGCGTAACACCCTTTGTCTGCCTTGGAAATGAAAACAAGTGCTTGCAACGGATGATCAGCTTGGGATAGGCGCATTTGCCAAAGAGCGACTTAGAAAAATAAGCAGGACCGTGACGCTAGAATGCATAAGGGGCCAGGGGACGAATCCTTAGTTGAGAGTATGGCCCTAGGCATCAAGTGTTCATCAGGCAATGCGACGCAGTCAAAGGGCTCTTTGCCTGCGTACGGCCCTAGTAAGTTCGGCCACATGGGATCCCGACATGGCGGGACATGATGCCAAAAGGCTCTTGTTGCGCGAAGGGCTGCATCTAATTCGCTGACAGATTTAAATACTTCCCCATTGTCGTTTTTAACCTGCTGTGACTCAACAATCCGCGGGCAGATTTTTCTAAATGCTTGCCACCGTACCTTATGTTGGTTTGCTTGCAGGTCTCTTTGTGCAACCAAGGAGCGTAGGCTGGGTATCGGGGAAGCTTTTAACTCGCTACCAAGCAGCAGACGATTCAACGTTTCGTGCACCCAGTGCTTGGGCAGCAAGGCTGTTCCATTCGACTGCGGTAGAAAGGGAGGAAGTTGCACATACTTCCCGAGACACTGGAAAGTCTGAGCAGAAAGACTAACTTCAGAGGAGCTGACCTTGCGAAGGATGCGTGTCAATTTGCGGATAAGCGCAGAAACGGACCCTTTCCCCGAATGGTGCTGCCAAAGGAAACAAGTAGCTTTTTGGGCAGCTAACGCTTGAGAAGGTGAAAGATCACCTTTTGCCTGCTGATCAAGAGAGAGTCTGGCTCTTGTAGCATTGATCAGCTTGCGTAATAAGAGATGGGAGGGATTAGTTAGTTTCGGCGGCTTTAATCCCCGGAAGGTCAGTCATCTCTGGCGCAGCGATGAAAGCGGATGCAGGCACAGTGCGCGCAGGAATGGTCTGATCGTCGCACATAAGTTGTCCCTTCGCCTTCAGCCTTAATTTGATGAGGTGATGCCCTCCGCTAGCCTTTTTGTGCTTCCAAGAGGAGGTGCAAATTTTGCAGGGTCGGACAAAGCTGGACGAACAAGGAAAAGGTCAAGGGCGCTACTGACGTTGCATTGCTCGAAAGTAAAATTTGGGGGTTGGCAAAGAGAAGGAAAATTTCAGCTTGCCTGACATTTCTCTCTCAAACTAAAGTTGTAGCGCTCCACCTTCGAGCGCGGGGTTTTAGAGTTCTTTTGTGACCTTTGGGAGTTGCAAAAATTATTTCAAGTTTTCAAAGAATTTTCCTCAGCATCTTGAACGACATTTTCAACTGTGTGACTTGCAGCATGCTTGAATCAACAGTTGGCCGCATTCATGTGAACAGCTGCTCGAGCTCGGGCTGAGAGAAAATTTTTGTCCCTCGTTGAGCCTCCTCTAATCCTGTAAGGGTGCCGTGCTAGAGGTTCGAGGTGCTACTGGTCTCCCCTTAGGGGTCGTGCAAGCCGAGAGTGAGCTCTCGGCGGATGGACAGCGACTCGAGCTCTGCGAGCAGCTCCCTCAGTTGGGACTGGCCTGTTCTGCCGCCAGCCCCCCCTTTCCAGGCGGTTTGCATCCGGCCTCGATCCTTTCATACTGCTTCGCTTCAGCGGCAGCTGGACGCTCCTCCCAGTCTCTTTTCGTACGTCATCGAAAGCTCTTTCTGTGGCGTGCTGGTCAGTACCAGAGAAGGGTCCAGGATCCTTTTGTTCCTCAACCCTCCTCAGTGGCTTGCTCTTGCTTGCTCCGGCCGCCGGCCGCATACGTGTGCTCGCCTTCTTCTTCAGTTGTCCGACTAAGGTGCCGCTTGCGGAATGTCCAATCCTCCTTCCGAGCCCGACGCTTTTGACCCTTGGCTCTTGTTCGGCCCAGCAGGTGTGGTTGACCGAAGCGAGTACGATCTGCGTGCAGCCGACGAGCAAGCCCAGTTTCTGCTTCGTTCTCTTCAGGGCTCTTTCCAAGGGGGTGAGTCGGGAGCCCTTGAAGACACCGAATCTTTGGGAAGTCACTCCAGGGTCGATTGCAATAGGCCTTTTCAGGGTTTGCCCGGGGTTCCAGTGGACGAAGAGGGTTGGGTCGACCCAGAATGGGTTCAGGGCAGCGAGCCTGTGTTCAGCCCACACATACCGCCTTCGTCTTGTGCACCTACCTCAGTTTCTGAAGCTGCTTGGTACGACTCCTGTCGTGACTTGGAGACAGACGACTACTTGAGTGCCACTTTGCGTGTCGCAAGCCATTCTTTTCAGGAGACCGATGACGCATCTCTTCTGGTCCCTCTTCCAGAAGACAGAATCTTAGGTGACTTCCAGCGTGCAGCTGTGGAAGCCACTTCGCAACAGCGTGTTGAGAGCAGGCCGAGATTTTCATGGGAATCATCTTCGTCTTTGCGTTTTTCCTGGGAGAGAGGAACGAACTCCTTGCATGTGATTGGTGCAAACGATTTTCTTGATCCAGAGGAATCCGAAGATGAAGCAAAGCGAAGGTGTGTGCCACCCACAACAGTCAAGTACCTAAAACGCATCACTGTGGAGCGGTCCGAGGAAGACATTCGCACAGCTGCTCTCAAAAAGATGCGGCTGGTCATCTTGTGGGATCCAGAGGTGAGTAGCTTGGGAAGGTCCTTGCTCTCGTTACTCGGTGCCGATGTAAACGAGGAGGCCATCAAGAAGACTTTTTCAGATGCATTCAGGACCAAAGCTTCCAGGACAATCTCAAAGCGAGGTGGGTCCCTCCTGAGGTACTTTTCCTGGTGCACAACAGAGAGCATAGACAGCCCTCTGGCAGTCGATGAGCCGACCATATATATGTATGCAAACTTCTTGCGTGATTCAGGCGCCAGGCCGACTAGTATGACGCATTTTGTGGAAGGCCTCCGCTTTGTGCGCGGGGTTGCCAAGTTGCTGCATATGGAACCTGATACAGTCCTTTCCAGTCGGGTGCTTGGAATAAGCCGGGATCTGTGTTTGATGAAGCGTCCTTTGCAACAGAAACCTGAACTGACTGTTCCCATGGTGATGGCATTGGAAGCATTTTGCGTGGAAACTGGACCAGTACTTGCGTGCATTTGTGGACAGCTGCTGTTTTGCACGCATTCGGCTGACAGATGGAGCGATTCACAGAACCTCAAGGAGATTTCAATTCAGGAGTCCAACGGCGTGATCCTTGTTGTTGCCTCAGGCTTGACATCCAAGACGACGGTCTCCAAGGAGGCAAAAACCCGGCTGCTACCTTATGCAGCACTTGGTTGCGGGCTGTCTGGCCATAACTGGGCAAAAGCCTGGCTAAAAGCTCGCGAACATGAAGGCCTTTCTCTTGAGAATTTTGCGCTGCCGTCACGCCTCGAGAGCCAAAACCGTTGGAGCACTGTCAAGATGGGAAGCGTTGAGGCGACCAGCTACCTCCAGGACTTTCTGATTTTGAAGGGAATCGATCAAGACCAAGCCATGCAGAGGGCGACACATTCTTTGAAGGCCACGTTGACCTCTTAGGCGGGCCGCTGCCCTCGCCCAAAATTCAGTGGGGCGGAAAAGCGCCTTCTTGGACACCACATCGCTCCGAAGGAGAAATCACCCGCCACCTATGCCAGACAGCAGTACACCCTTCTGTACGGCCGTGTCATGGCGATGTTCGAGGCCATTCGCGCGGGAGACTATGACCCTGACTTGTCTGACGTTGATCGGGTGGTGCAAGTGGCTGCAGCGGAGAGGCCTAGTGCCGCCCATGACGTCATCGCTACGGAACCCGAGGCGCCTGTTCCACAACACGATTTTGACGAGTTCGAGGACCCCCCTTCTTCACAAAGCTCTGAAGCTTCTGAGGCTCCAGGCCGCGGCGGGGGAGGCTTAGTGAGGGCCCCTTTTGGGCCAAATGTTTCCGAGGAATCTCTTGTAGTGCACACTGTGTCCGGCATAACGCACTGTTTGAAGGATCAAGCCAACTTGTGGTGTGGCCGACCTCTCTCGAGGAACCATATTCCCTTCAGTGAGGCGGGGGTGTACTTTGAGGACCCCGACCCCTGTAAACAATGCCGGCACATTTTGGAGGCTGCAGAGTGATCGAAATCTTGAAGGAAAACGAGTGCATTTGTCCTTGTGAACAGCACAGACGATAGATCCTTCAGCCAATCTCAGGCGTCGCACCGAAGTCTGACAATCGGTGATGTCGCTCCCACTCGAACGCAAGTCGAGATCTTTGAGGGAGAACAACTGATGCCTACTCCAGCTGACTCGAAATCTTTATCGAGAATCACCCAGCTGCGGGAGCCGAGGCTTCATTCACCGTCAGAGCACTTCGGAATCGCAGTCATGATAAAAGCATGGGGTTCTGCTCTGGGAAACCGCGGACACGTTTGACTGTGTTGCAATACCCATCTTGTCCGAAGTCGAGCTTTGGGCTTCAACCCGACAAGGAGCGAGGTTGTCCCGACTTGCTAGGAGTCGAGCCATGGCGGGAATCGCGGTGGACAGCGAGGCCTGGTTTTTGGAGAGATGCCAGAAAGTCAAACTGAGCGAATCCACCATTTGCACCCTTGTCGATGCGGGCTTCAAGAGCTTCGGGACCTTGGCTTTTGCTGTGTCAACCACACCGACGCAACTAGATGAAGCCGATGTGAAGCGTTGGATGGGAAGCATTTTCCCCCATGACTTCCCGCCTGATCAGTCCTCTAAGGTGAGACGTTTGATGTTTGAAGCCCAGAACCTGAGCGTGGCTGACATGAGGGCACGCGTGGAGCCTGCCGCTGACACAGCGGTGGTTCGTGCTATGCCAACATTGCCAAATGCGGAGCGATTGGCTCGCCAGGAAGCCTTGAAGAAGCGGGTCACGGGCCTCATTCTTTCGCCCGAAACCTTGCCTGCCCATTCTGTCGTGGATACTCTCGTCAAACAACTGGAGGATGGAGTCCTTCAGTACTTGCCAGCATATCGCATCATCAGCCGTGCCCAAGAAGCTCAGCAGTTGAAGAAAGACCAGCAGGTGGTGGTTGATGGCGAAGGGAACCTGAAAATGGCTAGCAAGGCTGAGTCCGCCACTTGTGACACGCACACTGACTTGGCTCTGCGCAATGCTTGGACTCGTCGCTCGCTGGCCTATGATCTTGCGGGTCTCTGCAGCTTTCAGGTTCTTGAGGAGTGGTGTCACAAATGCTTCCTTGCTTTGATGAGGCCTGTGCCCAGTGGTTATTCCAAGGTAACCACTCATCAACACTTGTTCACGTTGGCCTCGCATGCCCTCCTTGGAAAACTCGCCGGCGAGCCCGGCCGCGAGAAGCCTTTGGAGACCCAGATCAGGCTGTTGTCCGAGTCCCAAGAGGTTTTGCAGTACCTAAATGCTCTCCCTACTCCTCCTCCTTCTGCACCCTGGCCAGGCAAGCGCAAATGGGATGACCCAAAGGGGGGTGAGAAGGGCGATAAAGGGAGAGGTAGGGGTAAGGGCAAGTCGTCTAAAGGTGAGGGTCGCAAGGAGTTCACGGTGCCCGACGGCTGTGTGAGCCGCGTGAACGACAAGCCTGTATGCTTTGCCTTTAATCAAGGAAGGTGCCGCTTTCGAGTCAACTCCAAGAACCGTTGCGGCCGTGGTTTCCACATCTGTTGGAGAGCCGGGTGTGGTGGCGACCACCCTGGCCATCTGTGCACCACTTGGTATCTTGACTCCGGGCGGGGGGCTCCATCCTGCTCCCGGAGCCTGCGCCGCTCTCCCCGCATTGTGTCACGCCCGTCCCTTTTGAGGCCAACTCCGTTGGTTTAGGTCCCGAAGCCCTTGCCGAGCAACTGCTTCGCAAGCCAACCTTGGCGGCCCTTGATGTTTTGAGAGTTTTCGACTTGTTGCCCAGGAATCCATCTAAACGAGATGCCTTCCATCACCGGAGCTTTGGTTGCGGTGCCTGGGTGTTCGGGTCCCAGATCGGAATTCGTACTGACACTAAGTCTTTTCCAAAGAGCGCCGCTCTCTTTTGCCGCTATGTTCACCAAGTGAATCCTCATCACACCTTTTCCAGCTTAGTCTTGCTTGATGATGTTCAAAGCCCACTTCACGTGGACTGCAATAACGACCGCTCCTCCTGGAATCTTGTCATCCCCTTGACCCGGTTTCGCAATGGCCAAATCTGGGAAGAATGCGAAGGCGGGGCTGACCGCTTTGAAGACGCTTCTGGCACTTTCTGGGGGCGTCTGCATGAGGTATCCGCAGAGCCAGTCTTGCTTCATGCCGCAATGAACCGCCATGCTGTTTTGCCTTGGCAGGGCCGCAGGGTTGTGCTGATTGCCTTCACCCCCAGGGATAGTCCTAAGCCCCCCCCCGACCGGGACTGGCTACGCTCGCTTGGCTTTCGCCTACCCTCCCCGTCCGCCTTGCCCATCCCTGGCCCACCCAAGCTCTTTCTCGAGGTGTTCTCCGGCTCTGCAACCCTGGCTCGAGCCGCCCAGAGGCTCGGGTTCACGGCCGTTGCCGTTGACAACTGCCCCCGGCGCCCTCAGGTTCCCACGGTTCGCCTTGACCTTGCTTCCAGTCTGGGCCGCGATGCCTTGTTTCGCTTGTTGAGTGACAAAAAGCCTGCCGCGGTGCACCTGGGCCCCCCTTGTGGCACCTCTTCTCGGGCCCGTGAGCGGCCCTTGCCAGCAAAGCTACGAGCCCTCGGCCTCCGTGACCCTCGGCCACTTCGGAGCGCCGACTTTCCCCTCGGCTTGCCTCACATTGACCCTGCAAGCGATGATGGTTTGCGCCTAGCCGCCGCCAATCGTCTTTATGACCTGGTCTTTCATGTCCTACTGTGGTGCGCTGAGCACGACTGTGTCTTCACTCTCGAAAACCCCACGAACTCGTGGTTCTGGAGTGTGCTGGCCTTGAAGGTCCGCCAGCACGCCTCGCCCAAGGTCCGCCGCTGGTTCAATGACTTGCATGAGATCATCTTCGACGCTTGTGAGCACGGTGGTGCTCGCCCAAAGTCCACCAAGCTGCTCAGCAACCGGGATGCCTTTAACTGCCTTCGTGCCCGCTGCAGCGGCCGTCATGTGCATGAACCTTGGGGCGTCAGCTGGCGCGCTGGAGGTTGGGTTTGGTCCACTCATCTCGAGGCACAGTATCCTGTTGTGTTGGCTGCTCGATGGGCCGCCTGCTTTACTACCCGGGTCCTCCCGGGGGGATTGTTCCGTTACTTGAGTCGGGGGGGGTGGGTGGGCGCTCCTTGGAACGTTGGATGTTGGCCTTTGGCACCTTGTGGAAAACCTTTGTGGGTGTTTCCGAAAAAAACTCTGCTTGAAAGTGATTTGATTTGGCATGCGGTATTTGGCAAATTTGAGTGTGGTGAAGTCCTTGCAGATTTGACATCTTTCCAATTGATTGGGCATTGTTTGCTCTGCGTTGCTCGAGACCGGATCGTGAAATTTTTGATGTGAGTGGGGAGCATAGACCTTCGGCGCTAGGCATGGCGCTGAGACTGCTAGTTCTGTCTGGTTGATGCTTCACTGGGTGAATGTCTGACGTGCACTGGTATGGGTTGGAAACGTTAGATGGCGATCTCTTTCGTGAGGTATGCAAGCTTTATTCTGGGCCATTTCAGTTTGTGGCTGCCTGGGATGATGAGGATGAATGCAGCCAGATGCTGCTGGAGTTCTTCGGTGGCACTCGTCCTGCGGACGAGCTAAATCGGCTGGTTCGGCGGTTGCTGGATTGGCGTGCATCGGTGGAACGGCGTGTATCACTTCCCAGGCAAGTAGCAGATGTGGTCCCACGTAGGCCAGTCAAGTTCCCACGTCGGGAGCAAAGCAAAGAGGAGATTTTCAGTGGCCTGATGCTTGGTAGTCCGGCGCTAGCATTGGAGGTGCTGCAGAAGTCGATCCGACAACGGAAGCTGATTCATGGAGCACAGGGCGAGAATCGCGAGGCTCTGCTGCGTGAGAAGTGGGCTCTAATCCACGGGCAGCCTGGTGTCGGCTATTCGGCACTCGGCGTGGGAAGACGCTCCGCAATCGTGCTCTGGCATGGCGCAAGTTTCATTCGTGGCTTGAGATTACCTTCGGCGAAAGCTGGCCGGGAGGAGTTGATCGCTTCGTAAAGTATCTCACTGAACGACATGATATTCAGCCAATGGGAAAGACTGTACCATCTTCACTTATGGCAGCTTTATCAGTGCTTGAGAGTGTCGGGCAGGTGCCAGCAAGCAGCAGGTTTTCGATGGATCAACTGCTTATGAGCACGATCCAGTCCTGGACTGAAGAGCTCGAAACAGTGGCGTTGCCGGTCAGGAAGGCACCTGCACTTACTGTGGCTATGGTGTTGTCATGTGAGCTGACAGCCTGCAGGGTTACTCTTCCTGCGGGGCTACGTTTTCTTGCGTTTGTGCAGCTGCTCATGCTTTGGTCGACTATGAGGTGCGATGATGTGCAACACATGGATCCCTTCTCAGTCACTCTGTCGCAGATCGGCTTGAAGTTCATTCTGCGCCGGACAAAGACTAGCGGACCGGGCCGGCGTACTGGTGAACTGCAAGGATATGTGTCAAGAGTGATTTCTTTGAGTGGTTTCGATTGGCTCTTGGAGGGGTACCGTTTGCTTCAGACGTCTGAGCTGCACTGGCCCCGGGATTATTTATGTCCAGCGATGGATGAATCCTGGAATGTTGGATTTTCATATGTGGATGCTCAGGATTTGGCTGTACTTCTGCGTCGATTGCACAAGGAGCTTCGGGTGCCCTTGTGCCGTGAGGGCACTTGGGGAACAAGTGCCACGAAGCTGTTGCCCGGGTCGGTGGCTGCGTATTGGACAGGTCATTCTGCGCGGCATACTCTGCCAACATGGGCACTCTCGCTGGGTGCTGACAAATCAAAGTGCGATTTCCTTGGACGCTGGAGATGCTCGCAAGGCGGCTCTTTGGATTATCTTACAACTGCTCGGCAGATCGTGCAAGGACTACAGAACTTCGTTTGCAAATCCTTGGTAGAAGGGACTGCAGAGGGTGGATTGATTGAGGAGGAGCTCTTTCAGTCTATCCAGTCTTTTGCAGACGCAGCCGGGCAGGATGGCATTCAAGTGATTGCGTGGCATCAGGTCCTCGAGTGGACCGATTACACATGGAAGCTCGGAGGCATTCACCCCTTGCTGGCGGTGGGTCCTGAGCGCTACGAGATTTCGCGTGGACGCCTGGAAGCTGAGTTGCCTGCTGAGGAGAAGGATGCGGGGGAAGAAGAATCTTCGCTTCCGGACATGCCGTTCTTTGTGACAGTTTCTCGCTCTGGGTTCCGCCGTTTGCATCTCTCCAAGGCCTGTGCAGTTCGACAAGAGCGCTGTATGGAGACTGTGGGAGTGTCAAAGATCTCGGAGGGCATTGCTGATGCGATCTGCAAACTCTGCCAGCTTAAGATATCAGCGGCGCAGGAGACTTCCAGCAGTGGATCGGAAGATTCGCTGGTTCCGGGGAATGACGGGCAGGGGGAACCTCCGGGATCGGCGGATGTTCCGGACTTGGATGATTCAAGCTAGTGTAGTGCTTCGGAAGGCGATTTGCGCGCTGAGTCGTAAAGTGTTGTTGGCTGTTGCACTTGCTTGCAGTCGTAGGGGTGGAATGATTGAGTTGAATGTTGGTGGCACGTTGCTCATTGCGAGCACGAATGAAAGATGTGCCGATGTGATCAAGAGCAAGGGACTGAGATGTAGCTCAGTGCAGTCACAGGATGGCTGGAATGTGATGTAACTCAGGGCTCTTCGCTAGCCTGGGGATGTAGTTGAAGGTTTCCTTTAAGTTTGTGCGTTTTACTGCAGCTAGTGGTACCACAGGCATGGCGGGAGGCGCGCCTGGTCCGCTTGATTACCCCAATGGCATCGATGAGGCAGCGGCTTTGCGGCATCTGGACGTGGAGGTGGCATCGGATCTGCGGCATATCTTCCAGGAGTGCGGGGTGCCACTGCCTTTGCAATACCGCTTGAGCATCAACTTTCGTACTGTGAGACGCTTTGCGAGTTATGCTGATTCAAGGGCTGAAGTTCGGGCTGCTCTTCGGACTGATCACACTCTGGATGCTACGGATCAAGCTTCCCGGGCCGTGGTGGCCTCTGTGGTAGCTGCTTGGGAGGCTTCCAAAGAGTATGCTGGCAAGGAGGCATCGCTCAAAGCAGAAGCGCGGGTCTTAGGTGTGGTGCGGCCGGTGACACAGACAGAGAAGCAGGCTATGCGGGCAGCTTTCGAGGCTGTTCATGGATCCATTGAGGAGACCTACGAGCCTTCGGAGGAGTACTTGTCAGCCAAAATCGAGGAGGTCGAATCTGGTGAAGTGTCGGCTTCACCGCTTTCGGAGGTGATCTCAAAGAAGCGGGCCAAGACTCAGGGCATTCAAACCAGTGTGGACACGACTGGACATGTTCGCATCGTTCGTCAGAAAGCCAAAGGAAATCTGCCTGCTCATACGGAGGAGCTCCGCACTGTCCTACGCGTTGAGGCGAACATGTGGACCTTTCTGGCTAGCAAGTATCGGAACCAGGCCATGTTCCGTGGCATGACTCCAGCAGTGTGGCTCGACTATGTCAACTACTTGTTGGGTGACAAAGTCTACTTGATGCAAGTCCCGACTCCCGGGGGAAAGGGCAAGGGTGACCAACAACCACTTCGTCCTCCGTGGCAGGTGCTGCTCACATATGAGTATGAGATGCGACGCGAAGCTGTCAAGAAGGCCTTCCGTGAGTCGCGGGCACTGGTGGATACATTGGCAGAGGTTCAAGGAAATGCTCAGTTGAAAGAGCAATTCTTCGTGTCCCCCATTGCGCTCCAGGGTCGCAGTGAGCCTGCTTGGAAACGTCCCTGGCAACCCGGTGGCGAATCTGAAGCAGCCTGGGGAAAATCCTGGGACAAGTGGCAGAAAGGAAATCGCAAGGGCGACCGCAAGGGCAGCAAGAAGGGCAAGGAGGCAAAGTCAGGCAAGAAGGGCAAGGACCGCAAGGGTGGTGATCTTGTGACTCGCACGCCCGACAATCGGCTCATCTGTTTTGCTTACAGTGGGGCCGGCTGCGACGGGAGCTGTGGCATGGTACATTGCTGTCAGGTCCGCGGCTGCGGCAAGCCACATCCCACTTGGCAACATTGGATGGAGCATCATGGTGCTTCGCGGGCAACAGATGGGGCTGGCGCGAAGAGCTGACTTTCAGTGCTGTACTTGTTCGCTGGCAAGCCTCGTGACGGCGACCTCGCCACACATTTGCGTCACTTGGCTGATGTGCATGGTTTCACTTTGAATTTGCGTGAAATTGACATTTGTCGGGATGGAACTAAGGCTGACCTTTCTAAAAAGGCTCTTTGGGATTCATTGGAGAAGGAAATTCGTTCGGGCGCTTGGGATGTGGTGATCTTGTCACCTCCATGTTCCACTTTCAGTCGCGCCCGATATAGATCTCGGCCGGATGGCTCCGGGCCCCGACCACTGCGCTCCCGCTTTCATACGTTTGGTTTTCCTTGGTTGTCTGCATCGCACCGCGCACTGGTGCAAGAGCATAATTTCTTCGTTGAGCAGTGTGCTGCTATGATTCAACTGATGTCTTCACTGGGACATTTCTGGTTGCTTGAACACCCGGAAGATCTGGGTCGCCTGCCCAATGGCGATGACCCAGCTAGCATTTGGCAATGGCCTCAGATCCGGACTGCAGTAGGCGACGCCCCTTGTTGGGGCCTCCGCCAGTGCGATTACTCCGCCGATACTCCAAAACCTACTCGCTTGGCTTCAAATCTGCCTGGGGCTCGAGTCTTCGGGTCTTCCTGGCCCTCCTTTCAGGAAGATGGGACATATGCAGGGCCCATCCTTCGGTGTGATCACCATCACGGACCAGGGGCTGGCTGGTCATCGGGCCAGTGGCGCACTGCCGGTACTGAAGCTTACCCATCCCCGCTTTGTGCCTTTCTTGCTGACCTGATTGCCTCGGCACTTTCTGCTTCCTTTAGCACGGATGGTCCGGAACAACATGCTGCTGAACAGTTTGCTACGTTTCTCTTGCAACAGGACAGGCCCCCTGCTCCACACGATGCCCAAGCACTGATCACCCTCTTGCCACTGGAGGCCCCGCATGTCAGTGCTCAGACTGCGGCGCAAGCCTTCTTTGGCGGGGCATACTGCAAAGGGGGAGTTGTCGGCCTTCGTAGGTCCTGCCGCGAGTTTCCGGCCACCCTTCGGGTCCTGTGCACTTTGCTCCGCCATGCTTTTCCAGGCCAGATCTTCTCTTCTGTTGCGGTCTTTGTGGATGCCGCCACACAGATGCATCGGGATTCGCATAATGCACCCTATCCAAACCTTCTGCTAGCACTTTCGACGTTCTCCAATGGCCAGGTGTGGCAGCAGGATCAGAATGGGGATGTCTGGCGCACGGTGCATGGGACTCCGTGTCCGGGGGTCCTCTTGGATGTCGCTCGGGCACCACAGCTTCTGCGAGCTTGGGAGCGCTTTCATCAGACTGAACCCTGGTCTGGAGGTTCTCGGGTGGTGCTCGTTGGCTACTGCGTCCGCCAACTGCCGGCTCTTGACGTGAGCTCGCTGTCCTTGCTTTCGCATTTGGGCTTTCTGCTCCCGCCGTCAGTCACTGCTGGCGTTGCCCGGGGTGATACAGCAGAGACCTTAGCGGAGCCCTCGGGTCCTGTCGCCGATGCTGGGACGCCCCTTGCATCTAAGGTTGGTGGGCTTTTAGGGTTTGATAAGGAAAGGGCGACTGGACCTCATAACGGTGCCCCGGTGGCTAGTCCTGATCCCGCCGCGGTTGGGGTTTCCTCCTCCCCTTCAGGTTTAGGGCCGCCGGGTAGTTTTGGGGTTGCAGACATGTCAGACTTGGAGGAGGCAGAGGAAGAGAGTGATGTCTTCGATCAGGCCACAAGTCGTTGTTTTGGTCAGCCCATTCATTGCCGCAATCACCCGAAAGGGCGCATGTTTGTTGATGGGTTTGGCTTGTGCTCTCCGGGGCGCTGGCGCCCGGAACAGCGAGGCATGCTCTCAAGTCGAGAGGAGTGGCAGCATGCTGAGCGGGTGCAAAGGGCGATTCGAAACTTTGTGCTAGAGGAGGTTGGTGACTTGCGCAAGGCTGCTTTGCAACTGGCTGTCGGAAGGATGAAGTCGTCCCCCTTTAGTGAACAGGGCGTGCAGCGTTTGAGGCAGCAGGTTGCAAGCATGCTGCCAGACCCGGATCTGGCTTTGCAGGTCCCAGAGCGCCAGCCTTTCTTGTTGCACTTGTTGTCGCAGTCCTTGAAGTTGATGGGTGATCCAGATTGGGCATGCCTCTCTCAAGGGGAGGAATGTTTTGCGATGGGCGTGCCACTGGGTGACGAGGTTCCTTTGCCGCGTACGCCGCAGGTGTACCGGGAACGAGTGAAGGAGCGGACCTTGGATGTCACCCCCTTTCAGCAAATCATGAATAACTATGAGTCTGCGGAACTTTCAGCCGATAAGCTTGAAGAACATTTTGCTGCGGAGGAACGGGCTGGTCGTATGATCCCGAGCACGGAACCTGCCCTGCGGGCAGAGTATGGTGATACCTTGCTGGTGGCCTCGATGGGTGCCTTACTTAAGCCGAATGGCGACATCCGTCCGCTGCACGACGGGACGCATTGCATTGGCTTGAACAATCGTATCAAAATTCTCGATCGCTTGGAAATGCCGGGGCCGGATGAAATCCTTGAGACGGTTGCTTTGGGGCAGGAATCTAAAGAGGCAGTGTTTTGCATTTCTGCAGATATCGCTCAGGCTCACCGCCTGACCAAAGTCCGCCGCGCCGATTGGGCCAAGCTTGGGTGCAAGGCACGCAGTGAGGCGCGTACTGTTTGGGTAAATACTGTCGGCACGTTTGGGATTTCCTCTGCCGCCTATCACTGGTTCCGCTTGTTCGGCTGTATAGGCCGTTGGGTGCACAGGGTCATGCTGACCGTTTGGCAGAGCAAGTCGTGTTTGCGGATGATCTTCACCTCTTGACTGCTGGACAGCACAAATTCCTCACGATGTGGATGTGCCTGGCTGCCTACGAGTTGGTTGGCACGCCGTTTGCCTATCGTAAGTTCCGGGGCGGTACTGTTGTGGATTTTGTGGGATATGAAATCTCATACTCTGAATGGAGGGCTGGCATCTCCGAGCGGAGGTGCTCGTGGCTGGTCAAGTGGATTCTGGAAGCCGAGCAGGCTGACTGGATCGTGGTGGGGCGGTCGGTGATCGAGCTCGCTGGGAGGCTTTCCTTTGTGGCTCGCTTGCTGACTTGGATAAAGCCATTCTTGTCCCCCTTGCACTCATGGTGCGCTGTCCTCGCCCGAGGCACAGCGGTTCGAATGCCTGTGTTGGTCTATCTTTGCCTGATCTTCGTGAGGCGTCAGCTGCAGGATCGTGGACGCTTGGTGCGGCCTGTTGTAGACTGGCGGGCCTCTCGCCAGGCCTTTCGCACCGATGCCAAATGTGCACCGAATCGTGTGGTCCTGGGTGGCTGGCTGTTGGGCCAGGAGGGAATTCCCCGGAAGGCCCCGTGGTTCTCTCTTGCCCTTTCCCCGTTGGAGGCACCGTGGTTGTTTAAGCCGAATGGAGAATCACAGTGGGCCTCGACGGCTGCTGAGCTGCTTGCATCGTATGTCGCATTGGTTGCTTTCGGGTTGCTGGAGGGTTCACGTGCATTCGGGGATACCTTTGATGCCGTGCTGGTTGGTGGCACGGACAATCAGGCGACCCCTCAGGCGCAGGCCCGGGGTTCTTCTGCCTCGTGGCCACTTCTTGGCATCTTGATGCAAGTCACTGCAACTCTGCAGCCGCATGGAGCTCAGATGAAGTTGGTCTGGCGGCCGCGTGAGACTAATGTTGAGGCAGATGATTTGACTAACGAAAATTTCGCCTTGTTTGACAGTGAGCAGAGGGTCAAGGTTAGCTGGGACGACATTCCGATGGATTTTATGCGAGAGCTTGCAGCTGCTCACGAGGATTTCCTTGAAGCGAAGTCTTTGGCACGTGCATCTTCAGGCCCTAAGATGAAGAGTTCGAAGAAGCAGAAATTGGCGGAGAGAACCTCGTGGTGAAACGGATTGCAGGAAGGAGGGGCACGCCGCTCCGGACGCCTGCGGGAGGGGTGACTCGCCCGGATCAACGTGCTGGGTGATGCATTCTGCTGATACGCATGGGTCCGTTCCATCCTGCACAAAAAGAGAGAGCGCGTCGGATGCTGTTTGTGAGTGATTGCTGTGGTGATGTTTAGTCATGGAACTTTATGCGCATCGCGCTTGCACCCGACCCTTCGGCTCAAGTGGAGGAACAAACTACCCGGGTCCTCCCGGGGGGATTGTTCCGTTACTTGAGTCGGGGGGGGTGGGTGGGCGCTCCTTGGAACGTTGGATGTTGGCCTTTGGCACCTTGTGGAAAACCTTTGTGGGTGTTTCCGAAAAAAACTCTGCTTGAAAGTGACTTGATTTGGCATGCGGTATTTGGCAAATTTGAGTGTGGTGAAGTCCTTGCAGATTTGACATCTTTCCAATTGATTGGGCATTGTTTGCTCTGCGTTGCTCGAGACCGGATCGTGAAATTTTTGATGCCCGCCCGCCACGTCCCAAAATTTCCCCTAATCGCCGGCTGCCCGTGTCTGTCCCGGCTCCTTGTGTGGTTTGTGTTCCCTAGGGTTTAGGTCCCTCTAATACCTCAGCACTTGCTGAAACTGCTTTGCCGAATGCTGGCGCTGGCATACCGCTGACAATTCTCTTGTCAGTCCGATAACTTCTTGACCAAGGCTCTGCCACTACGTGGGCACTCTGTGCCTGGATTCACTCGTTTCACCAGGGGTGACTCGCCCGGATCAACGTGCTGGGTGACTCGCCCGGATCAACGTGCTGGGTGATGCATTCTGCTGATACGCATGGGTCCGTTCCATCCTGCACAAAAAGAGAGAGCGCGTCGGATGCTGTTTGTGAGTGATTGCTGTGGTGATGTTTAGTCATGGAACTTTATGCGCATCGCGCTTGCACCCGACCCTTCGGCTCAAGTGGAGGAACAAGCGTCTGCTTGCGACGTTTCCCCTGGCCGGCCGGAAGCCCCCGACCCTCGTTTGCAGTCTCTGTCCGCAGTGGGTCGCCAGACCCGTAAGCATAAGCCCTTGGTTTCCGAATACAAGTTCGTGCGCATCATGCCGCGCGGCCAAATTCCCCCCTCCGGTTGCAAGGTCCTCGGCGCGCCTCCCGTGCAAGGGGGTGACTCGGGGGAGGCCGCCGAAGTTCTTCCTGAAACTTCTCCAGATAGGGGTGAGGATTGCCAGGTTGGTTTCTACAGAGATCCTAGTGAGTGGTTCCAGGCTGCCAAGAAAGTGTGCCACCCTCTTGACTCCGAGAACGATCTCCCAAAGGAGCTGAAGGCTTCCCTTGAGGCCAACATGGTTGCTGATCGCCGGGCCCTGTTTCTTCGTCGAAAACTCGCACTGATGAAGGCAGAGATCCTTGCCAAAAAGTTGGAACAAGACGAGAGCAAGCTTCACTCAGCTATGCCATCGTGGATGCAGACTGTGATGCAAGGCAAGAGGATCTTACTTCTGGAGTCATTGTTGCGACAGCACAACTTTGACGACATGGAGGCGATCGAGCTTCTAAAGTCGGGTGTGAGGTTGTCGGGTGTGTCCGAATGCCCTGCGGCCTTTGATGTCAAAGTGAAATCTGCTACGTCTACCGAAGCGGAGCTACGTCAAGTGGCTCCCTTGAAACGAGCAGCGTTACTTCTGGAAAATCGTGTCTCTGACCCCGAGCTCGAACGCGATTTGCTGAAGGTGACTATGGACGAGGCAAAGGCTGGATGGCTTCAGGGGCCTTTCAGCAGTGAAAAGGAAGTTTCAGAGCACTTGGGGAGGTCGGATTGGAGTTTGATGCGAAGGTTCGGCGTTCGACAAGGAGGCAAACTGAGGCCGATTGACGATGCCTGCGATTCCGACTTGAACAGCACTTTCACCAGCGCCATGAAGCTAAAGTTACAGGACGGTGACTTTTGCATCTCTTTGGCTATGGAAATTGCAAAGCGCGTAGTGGGAAAGCCGGGAGTCGTACCTAGAGAGTGGAGTGGCCGATGCCTTGATCTAAGTGGTGCTTACAAACAGATGGCAGTTTGTGAGCAACATCGGAGCTTGTGTGTTCTGCTTCTGCGTGATGCCGATGGCCACCCAATCTTTTTCATTTCTTCAGCATTGGTTTTTGGGGCTTCAGCTTCAGTCTATGCCTTCTTAAGAATAGCTCGGGCCTTGAGCTTCTTAATGAACGTCGTGCTGGAGATCCCTCATGCAAACTTCTTCGACGACTATCCAATCCTTGTGCCTTCGGAAGATGCTGAACAGGTGGGCCTCTTATGCACGAAGTTCCTGCACTTGTTGGGTTGGAAACATGCCGAAATTGGTGAGGGTCACAAAGGCCTCCCCTTTGCGAAATCCTTTGACGTGCTGGGCTTGCATCTCGACGTCTCTTGCATATCTTCAGGGATTTTGACGGTGGCTAACAAGCTCGGCCGGGTTGATCGACTCCTTGAGCGCCTTCGAGAGATCCAGGAGTCAGCAGTCCTCAGCCGCCACGAGGGCCAAGTCCTTCTGGGCCTCCTGCGGTACGCGGCTGGGTTCTTCGGAGGCAGAACTTTACGTTATGTCTGTGAGGACTTGAACGCCATAGTGCATCATGGACATCACCCTTCCCCTGTTGCGGTTAAGATGCTTTGTCGACGCGCCATAACTGCATTGGAATCGTCTAAGCCCCTCCAGCTCAAAGCAGATATGCCGAGTTCTCCGGTGCATCTCTTTACAGATGGCAGCTGGGAAAAAGGTGTGGCCGGAGTTGGGGCTGTGTTTTTCGACTCACACGATGGATCTGCAGAAGTTTATGGAGGCGAGATGCCAAAGGACATGGTCGAGTCGCTTCAACAGACAGACGGTGATCACTTGATTGGACAAATCGAAACCTACGCTGTCGTGGTCATGCGGATACACCTGGCTCATCGTTTTTCAGGACGCCGGGTGATCATTTGGACAGACAATGAAGGTTGTCGATTTGGGCTCATAAAAGACCGTTCAAAATCCCACACGATGGACACTTTGATCAGGAGCTTCGCTGCTGCCGAGGATGCCAATCCAAGTCACACCTGGATATGTCGTGTGCCGAGTTACTCGAACATCGCCGATGGGCCTTCTCGGGGAAAGCCTGAGGAGGCTCTGAGAATTTCGGGAGCTGCTGCGTGTCAGTCTTTTCCATGGATTCGGCAAGCGTTCGAACTTACCTGATAGCTCTCTTAAAAAGGGGGTATTTCGGGAGAGCAGGAAATCGCGAAACCAGATCGCATCCTGTACATGCTTGCCCCACGACTGAAGAAAAAGCGCGTCAGTGTAACCGAATGAGTCTTCAACACATATATGTGATTGAGTTTCACAGGTGTACATAGAAGATGGAATTACTTTTGAGATTTCACAAGATAGACCTTTTCGCTAAAGCTTATTCCAATCATGAGGAATAAATTGTACACAGATTGCGTTCTATATCTTTTTCTATAAAACCCCAACTTTTGTGAGAGGGAAAATTTCAGCTTGCCTGACATTTCTCTCTCAAACTAAAGTTGTAGCGCTCCACCTTCGAGCGCGGGGTTTTAGAGTTCTTTTGTGACCTTTGGGAGTTGCAAAAATTATTTCAAGTTTTCAAAGAATTTTCCTCAGCATCTTGAACGACATTTTCAACTGTGTGACTTGCAGCATGCTTGAATCAACAGTTGGCCGCATTCATGTGAACAGCTGCTCGAGCTCGGGCTGAGAGAAAATTTTTGTCCCTCCCACCCACCCGTCTCAGTGTTGGGTCTGTATGGGGTATTTCGGGAGAGCAGGAAATCGCGAAACCAGATCGCATCCTGTACATGCTTGCCCCACGACTGAAGAAAAAGCGCGTCAGTGTAACCGAATGAGTCTTCAACACATATATGTGATTGAGTTTCACAGGTGTACATAGAAGATGGAATTACTTTTGAGATTTCACAAGATAGACCTTTTCGCTAAAGCTTATTCCAATCATGAGGAATAAATTGTACACAGATTGCGTTCTATATCTTTTTCTATAAAACCCCAACTTTTGTGAGAGGGTCTCCTTGCGCCAATAATTGTTCGAAGTCGCCTTGTCTTTTGTCATTGACAAGATTAAAGTCTCCTCCAATTATTACGGGATGGGCAGCGTCCCTGACAAAACAGCTAAGGGTGCCGAAAAGCCTATTCCAGTAAGCTGGGTGCCAGTAGACAGAGACCAACCAATAGCTGACAGCCCTAAGCCTAACAAGTACTGCCTAAACCTGTGAAAACTCGCCGAGTTCCCCTTGGTTTCCTGCAAAAGAACGGGACATTGATGTGCGCGACAGCTGCGGAGCTGGCAGGGGCTGTCGCCCCCTCTGCATGCTCGCTGCTCACCGCAGCGCACACAGGTCGCTTCAGTTGAAGGGATTTTTCGGGTTTAGAATCTAGGGTGTTTAATTGAGGGTTGAAGGTTTGAGGGTTCTAGGGTTCAGGGTTCAGGGGTTTCTAGGGTTTAAGGGTTTTTAGGGTTTAGGGGTTTTGAGGGTTTAGGGTTTTTGTGTTTCAGGGTTAGGGTTGAGGGGTTTTAGCGTTGAAGTGGGTCCCAGGATTCAGGGTTGAGAGGGGGTTTTAAGGGGGTTGTTCGTGTTGAGGGTTTGGGGGTGTTTCGGGTTTAGGCCATAGCGTTGAGGGTCTTTGGTTTTTTAGGGTTTGGGGATGTTTGGGGTTTCAGGTTTCGGGAGTTGTTCGGGCTTAGGGTCTCGGGTTTTTTAGAGTTTTGCGTTTAGGGTTTTCTTTAATTAAGGTTTAGGGGCTTCTAAGGTTTCGGGCTAGGGTTTTTCGGGTCCAGGGCTCAAGGGCATTTAGGGTAGGGTGGGTTTGTTTTGGGGTTTAGGGGGTTTAGCGTTTAGGGTTTAGGGGTTTTTAGGGTTTAGGGTTGAGGGGGGTTTTAAGGGGGTTGTTCGTGTTTAGGGTTTGGGGGTTTTTCGGGTTTAGGCCATAGCGTTGAGGGTCTTTGGTTTTTTAGGGTTTGGGGATGTTTGGGGTTTCCGGCAGGTTTCGGGAGTTGTTAGGGCTTAGGATCTCGGGTTTTTAAGAGTTTAGCATTTAGGGTTTTCTGTAATTAAGGTTTAGGGGTTTTAAGGGTTTCGGGTTAGGGTTTTTCGGGTTTAGGGCTCCAGGGGCATTTAGGGTTTATGGGTTAGGGGTTTGTAGGTGGTTTTTTTTGGGGTGTAGGGTTTAGGAGTTTTAGCGTTTAGGGTTTAGGGGTTTGTAGGGTTTAGGGTTGAGGGGGGTTCTTTGGGTTTTTCGGGTTTAGGCCATAGCGTTGAGGGTCTTTGGTTTTTAGGGTTTGGGGATGTTTGGGGTTTCAGGTTTCGGGAGTTGTTAGGGCTAAGGGTCTGGGGTTTTTAGAGTTTAGCGTTTAGGGTTTTCTTTAATTAAGGTTTAAGGATTTGTGGGTTAGGGGGTTTGTAGGGTGAGTTTTTTTGGGGTGTAGGGTTTTAGGGGCTTCGCGTTTAGGGTTTAGGAGTTTTTAGGGTTTAGGGTTGTGGGGGGGTTTCGGGTAGAAATTTTAGCGGGCGTTGGTAGATTTTTGGTTTCGGGGGAGCAAGTCACTCTTGGTGAGAGGCAAGCCTGCGGTAAGCCTGACCTTGTCAAAGCAAGCGCAAGCTTGGTGTCCCTACTTACCCAGACTTGCCGAGACAAGTTTAATAGTCTGTGAGATGATTCACATGCCGCGTAGCTGGGGTCAGGCGCAGCCGTCTTTGTATTGCCAATCACGTTGGCCATGTTTTGATTCAACTTGTTGCGTCGTCCCCATGGTGAGTAGGCAGGTAGGCTCGAATCAATACAAAGGAAACAAAAATAGAAGGTTTCCGGGCATTGTTGTTTTGTGCCTGGCTGCGGGGCCTCGGCCGCCTGGGCTTGGCTGCGGGCAAAAAGCTGTTGATCAATGTGATTGGCTCGACTGCAAAAGGATCCAAAAAGCAACCGTGCAAGCTTTGTTTATTTTGTTTGTCCCCCTTTCCCACGTTTGTATATTGCGCAGAGGCGGCGCAGGCCGTGGTGGTCATCTGAAGACATTAGCAATGTCAAGTCTTCATTTCCATAGGTGTGGTGTGCAGTGCAGCAGGTTGCGCGGTGGTATGAGAATCAAAATCAGGATCTTGTGGCTACAGCCCGGATAATGATCTACCAGCTTTGTCTCTGGCCCTCGAAGGTGTGCGCCAGGAAGGGCGCGGGGGCGTTGCGGGCGCAGCCCGAGCGCAGGCGTTAAAAAAGATAAAGATTGCTTGTTTTCCCAATGTTTTCCCCGTAATGAAACGCTAAGTGCGTTGACACCATTTTTCCGGTGATTTTCGTAAAAAACACATTTTCTCTGCGTTCAGGGCCGAGACCAGTTTTTCGGAAAAAACGCAGCCCCGCGATTCTCCGCGATTCTCCCGCGATTCCCCGCGAAATGCCCGCGAGCGGATTCCGGGTACTTTTTTTCCGCGCGAGTTGCCCGCGAAGTGCCCGCGAAGGGTTTCCTGGTGTGTTTCTTCCGCGCGGGCCCCCCGCGATTCCCCGCGATTCTCCGCGATTCTCCGCGATTTGGAGCGAAAACACATCTTTGTGCTGTGGGCGGAGGGGGCCAATTTTCAAAGAAAAAATGGTGCGCCGCAGCGTTTTTGGTGTTTTCAATTAATCTTTGAGGTTTTTAAAGTTTTTGGTTGAATTTCTGGCGTGCGTCCCCGGCTTCCGCTGCCGCCGCGTCTGTGGCCGCGGCCACCCCCTTAGAGGGTTTTTTTTTGATTTGTTTTGCTCCCGGTTTTGGCCCCTCCCCTCCCCTTCCTGCCCTCCCACCTGTGGAGTCCGGTCTCTTGCTGCTGCTTGCAACCGGCAGACCTCGTTCTTCCCTTGGGCGGGCGCCGCAAACGGGCAATAGGGGTTTCCATCTTCTTAAAGTGAGATCGAGTCATCCATGTTGCAAGTGACTGGCAACACATGCCGCACCATGATCTGCAAAGGGACGTCCCAGCCAAATAGAGGGGTCCCAGGCAGCCCAGGCAGGTTGCAGGAGAGGAGGCTTAGGCCGCGGGGGATCCCAAGCTTTGGCTTGCTTCCCCCACCTTTCAACATTGCCAGGCCAGCATTTAGGGGAGGCTTCAAAAGGTTCGCCGGGATTTCTGGGGCGGAGGACGTTCTATTTTGTCTTTGGGTTGACCAATTCTCCCCACTCAAGATTTTCATCGGTTCGGAAACAGCTTCTGAAACGCACACTGCGTGCCTTGCTTTTCAAGCTTGTCGCTTGATTTCTTGCTTTCGGTCCGTGCTGCAACGCAAGCAAGCATGAAGCTTCTGTTTCTCTTATTGGCGCATCAGCCCTAAGTGGTCCAGATGACCAGTGCTTCATAAGCACGGGGGCCTCTCCACTAGACGCTCCCGCCAAAATTACTAGTTTCGGGTTCAGGCCATAGCGTTGAGGGTCTTTGGTTTTTTAGGGTTTGGGGATGTTTGGGGTTTCAGGTTTCGGGAGTTGTTAGGACTTAGGGTCTCGGGCTTTTTAGAGCTTAGCGTTTAGGGTTTTCTTTGTGGATGTACTTGTACACGCATGTTTGCAGCTAGCACGCAACGGCAAGTATGCACTTAACGCATCCGCCCGCCCGGCAGCTCTGGCTCCGAGGTTAAGTGCTTACTGCTTGTCCGTTCGACTTTGAAGCTGATTTTGTAGCTCTTGGTTGTTTGTCGGTGCTGCATTAGCACTGCCTCCTGAGCCATGGCTTGTCCGCTGTTTTGACCCGCGGTCATCTCAGCTCGAAGATCTCGACAAGGCACCGTGTGCCCGCTGTCATTTCTTCTAAGATCTTTCTGCCGCGCAGTCTGATCTTTGCTCCGCTGAGCTTCCCTGCTGTCCGCTGACACAGGTTATTACCTATTCATTCTGCCGCGCAGTTTGAAATTAAGCTCCGCTGAGCTCACCTGCTGTCCGCTGACACAGGTACGGTGTAGACGCTCTACACCACTGGTCGGAACCTTTGCACTGCGTGCTCAGCTTCCTTCCAGTTGCATACGGTTAGTACCGCGTACTCTCCGATATGCCAGCTTGCAATTTTACCGCGTACTTCTGCTCTGTTGCTCCGCTGAGCACTGACTTCCAGTCCGCTGACTGAGGTCTTCTGAGGTTTTCTAGTCGGTGTACGACTACATAACCTCTGGGTGCCGCGCTCAGTGCCGCGTACTCAGCCGCATCCGACCGTTCCTCTGCCTGCTATCCGCTGACTCAGGCGACCTTGACACCGCGTGTCCTGGTCAGACTCCTCGAGGACAGTCTTTCCTTTCTTTTGTTTTCTTTTTTTTTTTTTGCATTTGCGTTTTGCTTCTCAGTACTTTTGTCTGCCCTGCTCATGTTCGCATGAATCAAGCAGTTTGGTGCATTGCAGTCAGCTCAGCTTGTGCATGATTGGTTTTTGTGTGCTCCGTCAGCTATCAAATGCTCTGGCTATTCAACCTCTTCAGCAGACCCACTGCCCGTGACGGAGCCATGTCCAACCGTGCAGATGCATTTTCCCGTTCCGGTGACGCTGCTGTGCCGCCCGCCCCCGCTGGCCCCGCCTCCTCCGTGCCTGCAGAATCCGGTTCCCAAGGATCGGCCGCTGCGGATCTTCGTGTTCGTGATTCCGCCCGTCAAGCCGAACTTCTGCACTGCTGGAGGTCTATCTGTGAGCACTCCATGGAGGACGCCGCCCGCGCGCTGAATTTTTGGACTTCCGCTCCGTCCTCTTCATTGAGGAAGTCGCCCGCGATGTGGTCATGGACCGAGTCGGAGTCGGACCATGTCATGGAGGAGGCCGCTCCGCAGCCAGCTTCCGCCGACCCGCAGGCCACAAGCCCGCCGCCTGCCCAAGCTCCTACCAACCCTGCAGAGCTTCTGCGCGAGCGCCAGTGGCATTCTAGCACGTCGCACGGCGTGCACACCGACCCGCTGCAGCGTGTTGAGCCACGCCCACTCCGCCATGAGCACTTGCGCTTTGACCCCGCCATCGGACACCGTGCTGTCGCACCCGATGACTCCGCGACCAGCCAGCGCTCCGACCGCTCCCGCCTGCCAGTGGTCTGTCCGACAGCCCCAACAGACCCCCGGCCCGACGAGATGCTCAACTTCGAGATGGGCTACACCGAGTCCCTGCGGACCTCTTCTGCTTGCATCCGGACGAGATTCCCCGCTGGCTCAATTCGTGTCTGCAGCCGCCCGCAGACATGCACTGGAATGGAACAATGCTTAGGGACAGGAAACGGTGAGGGCGGAGCAGAGGTGCGGACAAAGGAGGGATTAAAACCCGGGGAAGAGGTCTAAAACCCGACCTAAGGGGGGAAAGTTTAGGGGAATTAAGATTCGACAGCTGTGCTGATGGGACAATGCACGGGCGGTAAGCGGGATTCAGTGCACCCTGAAACCAACGCGGAGGCCTCGCCTGCGGGCGATAGGCAGCAGGACGAATCGTAGGGTGTGCAGCCGAAACCACGGAAAAAGAACAAGGTGAGGAACTCAACTCCTGGGCCACAGTGACTGGGTGAGTAGGTGCCAGCCTTCCCGCCTCTGTGCGCGCAGTCCGCGCCACGCATATGATCCACGCACTGCTGCTACTCTTCCCACGTTCTGCGGAAGCCGCCTGTGATCTGCTTACTGACCGCTGGGTTGCACATGTGACTGAGCTTGCCTCGGCTTCCGCTCTGTTTGTTGAAGCCGCGGCCTCTGCAGATCCGGAATTCTTCATTGCCCGTGTGGCTGGGATGCCTGGTGTGCGTACTGCACTGATCTGCACGCTGACCCCGCCAACCCGCGTTCGGGTACCCTGCCTGATTGGTTCCGCTCACGCGCCAGTGCTCAAGGCCTTGCCACCATGCCCTTTAAGGCCCTCAGCTGGTTCTCCAAGAAAGCGGGTCTTTCGCGTCTTGATGCCCTTTTGCATGGTGCGATTGCCCGCTCTTTCTTGTCACCTTCCGCTCCAGTGGAGCGACGTGAAAGCCTTCCCTTCTCCCTCAGCTTTGACTAGTGTTGGCTGTGAACGTGGATGTACTTGTACACGTATGTTTGCAGCTAGCACGCAACGGCAAGTATGCACTTAACGCATCCGCCCGCCCGGCAGCTCTGGCTCCGAGGTTAAGTGCTTACTGCCCGTCCGTTCGACTTTGAAGCACCCACCGCCGTCCCCTATCGGACCATCCTTCTGTCTTCCTTGCCGCAGTCCTTTCCTCGCTGTGGCCTGCTTTTGTGGCGGTTTCTGATTGATCAAAGCATCGCTTCTGATTCCATCGCTTAAGTGATGTCTCCACGCCCTGCCTCTAGGACAAGCCTAGGTAGACTGCCTTCTTATGCTGGAACCGGGCGTACTCCGGTCCAGCATTTCTTCCTCTGGCCCCTCTCACTGGTGCTTCCCGCTTCAGCTGATCTGGATCTGCTTCCCGCCAATGTGAAAAAGTGTCCGTGCGTCGCTTTCTTCGCATTCTGCTAATGATATGCATTCGTAACGGACTAGTGTTGGCTGTGAACACTTAAGGTTTAGGTTTTAAGGGTTTCGGGTTAGGGTTTTTCGGGTTTAGTGCTCAAGGGGCATTTAGGGTTTATGGGTTAGGGGGTTTGTAGGGTGGGTTTTTTTGGGGCGTAGGGTTTAGGGGTTTTCCGGGTTTGAGGTTTAGGCTACGGTTTAGAGTTCAGGGTGTAGCGCTGGTCAGCTGAACGCAATAGTGTGAGGACATGCCCACCCCAAGGCCACCCAAACACACTTACAGCGAACAAAGCAGAGCCAGCCGAGCCAAAGTCAGCCCACATCCAAACGCTTCTGCACTCCTGTGCGTCGGACTCATATCTAGTGTGCCTTCTTTTGTTTTGCTGCAGGGTAACATCTAAGAAGATGCCTTGGGAAAGTCATTAGAATTAGAAGCTTCCGAGAGAAAAATAAGGTTTTGCGTTGGGGGACGTCTTCGGCGGGAGGGCCTTCTCATTGTTTCTATTCTCTTTGCCGGAGTATCAAGGCTGCGTGGCGAAAGTCCTGCTTCTCACGGACGATTTCTCTTTGGGTTTCTCTCTGAGCTTCTCCTAACAATTCTGGGCCTTTTTGGGCTTCTCCTGGACCATTGCTGATCCTTTTTGGGCTTCTCTCCCGGACCGCTTCGAATCCTTTCGGGGCTCCTCACGGACGATTTCTGAACCCTTTCGAGCTTGTCCCTGGGTTTCTCTCTGAGCTTCTTGCAAGCCATTTCGCTCAGAACTGGTCCGAGAAAAGCCAAAAATGGTGAGGGGCCCAGGGCCTGACAGGGCTGAAAGGGGAGGACCGCCCGCCTCGCGAGAGCAGAAGTGTGGGCAACACAACCAGCTAGACTCTGCAGCCCAGCAGAGCCTGCCCTGGTCTCGCTCGACTGCGCCCGCCTACCCCAACAGAGGTAAGAGGGCTGGCGGTGTTTAGGGTTTCGGGTTTAGGGGGTTTTAGGGTTTAGGGTTTAGGGGGTTTTTAGGGTTCAGGGTCTGGTTTCGGTTTTAGGGGATTTTAGGGTTTAGGTTTAGGGGTTTTTAGAGTTTAGGGCTTAGGGGATTTTAGTGTTTAGGGCTCATGGGGTTTTGGGTCTAGGGTTTAAGGGGATTTTTAGGGTTTTGAGGTGCAAGGCTGAGGTTTTTTCGGGTTGGGGGTTTAGGGGTTTTTACGGTTAGTGTTCAGGGGTTAAGGTTGTTGGGGTTTGGTTTATGGGTTTTTTTCGGGTTAGGGTTCAGGGATGTTCAGGGGTTCTTGGGGTTTCGGGCTTCGGGGATTTTAGGGTTTAGGGTTGAGGGTTTACAGGTGTTTAAGGTTTAGGGCTTATAGGTGTTTAGGCGCTGGAACTACAGGTTTTCAGCCAATGAAGAGAGCCAAGAAGGTTCCTCAGGTTGCCTTTTGAAGAGGGCGTCGAGCAAATCTGCGAAATGGTCGACTGGGAACTGGTGCGATTGCGCGCACATCGAAGAACGTTGCTGAAAGCACCGTAATGTTTTCAAGATGATGAGCATTGCAACATTGTTGAAGTCTTTCGAGCCGATGTTGGTTTTGTATTTGGAAGCCGAGCAGCGACGGGTTTCGGTATCAGCTGCATCGTGGCGTTGAGTACGCTGACCGCGTAATGTCATGGATGGCTACTGTTTCTTGAGGAGTCATGCGGGCGACGAACATGGCGATGTGGAACAAGTTCGCTCGGACAAGCTCCAAGCCAGGAGAATCGGGGCTCTCAAATCTCCGAGGGGATCAATGCAATGCTGGAGCGTGTTTGCTGTGTGCTTCAGGTTGCAGGAGAGGAAGGCGACGTTTCCAGTGAAATGCCATGCAGGTTAGTTTGTTTGGGACACCAAGATGGATGAACAAGTTGGCGAAACAGATGGCGTGCAGCAAGTTGCTGTAGACCAATTTTGCCAATTTCGCTATGACATGCGCACGGTTGAGCCCGCAAGCGTGTTCACGAACGCAGCTTGGATGGCGCAAGTGAACTTCGATGCCCGAGCGTTCGGCCTCAGCAGCGCGCCAAAGGAGCCTTCCACAACACTTTTCCGAGCACTCACATGGGCTTTGCGTGCAAGTGTGCTAGTACCAGAAGGGTTGGTGGGCAATGTGAAGCCTGCGGGTGGGGCTGCCACAGAGCCCCATTTGCGGAACTGTCAAAAAGGAGGGCTCAGGGCACGCTGCTTGCGTGGGCAGGTTGGTCGACTGAGTTGTGTAGGCAAATGCAAAAATGTGACTGACCCGAAGCAGAATGAGTGGTGGCTGCAGCGACTCTCCGAAATCGAGTTTGCTAGCTATTTGCAGAATGCCTGGTTCATGTTCAGCGAACCTAAGGGGCTTGGGCCGTTCCACGCAGGCCGTGACGCCGTCGAGACGCTCACTCGCCCTTGCAGGGGACGTGACCTCTACAGTCGAGGAACGCCGCGAGGAACTCTGTTTTCTGCAGGTCTGCCGCGGCTGCGTGCAAGGCGCGGGCGCCAGCAGGTCACCCTGCTCCACACCCTCGGCCTGCAGCACCTCGTGGACCTATCGGCATCCCACCACAAGAATATGGACGTGCGCGCGTACACGCTGCGCACAAAGGGCGCGAGCTGGGGCGCCGTATGGCGCAGCTCGCGGGCGCTATCGGACGCATTACGACATCATTACGGCCGTCAAGCGACATGACCACCGCTTGAGGGTCCAGCACAACGGCGGCGCGCAGGAGAGCGGCCAAGGCATCCGTTCCGGCGCGCGTACTGAGGGTGTACTGGTAGGGCGTGTGGCGCGGTCGAACACGTCAGCAAAAGTGCGATGTGCGAGCCAGCGCCTTTGACACAAGACGCATGAGAAGGTCGCTGGTCGCAACGCCGTAAGGCGCGAGAGGGCAAGCGCATCAGCGACGGTGGCAGGCACTTCGGCCCGCGCAAGGCTGGTGTTTCCTGCTCGGCACGCAA